>SNQN01001417.1:79730-96201 GCA_008642245.1 Bassia scoparia
TCATATTTTATTTGTTTTAGATTTTAAATTATCTTGACAAGGTCATATGACGCACTAATCGAAGACACAACCACATTGCGAATTCTTTAACACCCCACAATTCCTTTATTAATAAACCGTGTTTGGACCAGCCAACTAACCTTCGTCATTAAGAGCTTGAATACTCCTTTTACCTTCGATTCACACTATTCAATATCAATGAAACGAGCAATAACATTAAGCCTTGCTTGTCGATTGGGAAGTATTATGGGAGCTCAACAGATTGTGCTCGAGTCTTTCGTGGGACTGTACATTATATAGTGATACCTAGGCCTATTAATATGACACTCAGAGGAAGTTCTCTACTTGACTCACGTTACACCATCAATAGACCAAACCAACTATTTATATGGCAATAGAACAAATATCAATCTCTCATATCAACCTTCATTGTAACAAACCAAAATTCCTCAATATTCCAGTCCACAGTTCCTCAATTGACGACCGCAAGTAACAAATAAATGACTTATTCGTGACTCCCAAATAATTCCAAGGAACATATACATCAAGGATTCGCCAGTAGTACCGTACCTTGAATAAACCCTGGCGACAAGCCAACACTTAGAAATCGACCTCTAACGAAGTCTTCCTGCCCTAATCATGATAATAGAACTTGAATCACCACACTTGACTTTAAATTTACAGGGCAACTAAGTGATTTTAATGTGCCTCAAAGAGTACTACAAAAACATGTTTTTTATTCTTCATAAAAACCCCCTTGATAGTATAGATATTATATTATATGCCTAAGTCTTGAAAAATCATAAAAATCCTAGTTTTTCAATAAATGAATTCCAGCCTTTTAAATTCGTTTTAAGCAAATCTGACAATTTTTTTTTCGCTTTCATGCCAAAATCACTTTAACAAACCCAAATTACGTTATAAAACTAGTAATACAAATATAAATCATTGTGGTGTGCACATATCACGCTCGCACACCATGCACCAGCAAGGGTCTCACTCTTGACCGGTGTGAAGTGAGATATTACAACAGGTGTGAAAGGGTAGTCATTGAGTGAAACTTGCAAAAGACAAGGTTAATGGTTTGTATATCATAATGTATAAGTTCATCATAATCACTAAAAGTATAATAAAGATTGTAAGGGAGGAGATATTATATATTTCCTTCAGCTGAGAGGAAGAAGAGAAGATAGAACAAGGCTGTACCTCGTGCAAGTTTTTTATATATTGATCTTTCGCGGTGTGCTTTAAAGCATAAAGGGGTATATATTTGGAACTATTCATGGAGACCGCCTATGATCATGAGACCACGACTCTCACCCTCTGAATTATATCTGATCATTAGATATATTAAAAACCTCCCCAATGTTAAGAGAGCCCTATAAATTCAATCATAATCAATCTGAAAATTCCTTTTTAATTATATTGAATTACAATATCACTCATAACATTAATTAACTCATAGAAAATCATACTCAAAACAATGTATAAGCAATTGATTGTAAAACTTCAAAATCAAAACTTAATTCAAACATGGAAATTGCAAGGGAAAAAAAGAAAGAAACAAGAAAGGAAAGAGGCGGGAGGGAGGACCCCAACGCGACGGCGGCTTGGCTGGTGGCGGTTGACTGGCAAAACTGGCGGCAGCACGACAAGGGAAGCATGGCGCAACAGCTAGTGCAGCAGCCGCACGAAGCAGAGGCACGCAGCAACGCAAGCACCAGTAACAACCGCAAGCACACAGCAGACAACGCAGGCAGGGTGTTGCGCTCCGGTGGCGGCTTCGGACGCGGTGGGCAGGCAGTGGCGTCAGCAGGCGGCAGCGCAAACCCTCCGTCTCTCTCTCCTCGTGCTTCTCTCGTCTTCAGACTTCCCTTCTCTTCTCTCTTCTTTTTTTTTTTTTTTTTTTTTTTTGTTTTGAAAGTAATGAATGAAAAGTGGCGTGAAGGTGAATGCGATTAGTAATTTGAGAGTTATAGGATGTGCCTACTGCAGACGAGTATATTAAAAGACTCTCGCAGACCATTGTTACACACGGCTTGAGATGTATCATAGAGCTCAGGCGTATGAATAGTGCGTGGACTATTGAAGTATCTCTGTGTAACGCTCTCACGTTGGGAGGATTCTACTGTGTTCAGTGGCGGAATTGTAGACACAAGGTAAAAAGATAGGTGTTCCATGCGATGCAAATAGAATTTTTGAAATGTAAAAATCGCTTTCACAATGAAGTAAGTATACAGGATTTAGTATAAGCGATTCATATCAATCCGATTTTTATATGAGTATGTATCTATACTTGTGATACACATGAATGTCCGTGATGCGTAAATTACGGGGATTCCGATATATCTGTTAGACTTGGTGCCAGGTAAAAGTATAAGTCTCGTGGGACTGACCGCGAGAAGACTTATTCCGCCTAAAATCCACAGAATTAGGCTTAACTCAATCAAAAAGGTATTATTGGTATTAGAGCCCTTTATGTATGTAGATAACACAGGTTGTTCCGGGCGAGATGACTAACGGCTTGAACGCACACCGAATGATTCTCCAGTGCCACATTGACACCATGGTTTGTGGGTTAGATGAGAATCACGTCAAGCAGATTTTATGGCACTTTCAAGTATGTGTACTGAACAAATTAAATCGTCTTACAAGGAGCTTAGACGAGGAGGGAAAATATGTATAGTTTATATCTCTGTACAAAACAGGCACAAAACAGTGCGCAAAATTGAGCGATAAGTAAGTTAAAACAGGCAAAAGTGCAAATATATCCTGTGAATAGATTAGGCTCAAGCATTGTCGCGAGTCCTCCCTCCTTAAAAAAAAGAGTGTCGTCCACGTAACTCACCCAACGAACAAGAACGCAACTGGCAAAGCAAGACTAGGACTCTCACTCGACGAAACACACTCAGGATACATATAGAAAAAACCAACAATGACCCAAAGACACAACTTTCTCCAATTTCAGGCTTGGCATTTAGTAAAATAGACAACCAATATATTGACTTTAAGTGTATTCCAGACAGTCCCAAGTTGTAAACATGTGTCTCCCTCATCCATTGAATATATCAAGATACATCAATAAAAACAACCAATTTTGTCTAGGTACTATGAAATACGCTATCGTTAAACTCCATAAAAATTTCTGTAACCCAAACTTTTATCTTCGGAAATTTTGTTGGTTAACTCCAAAATGTATGAATAAAAACTCATGTGCCGCCAGATGGGTTATACCATGCCAGCTTCAGTCCAGACGCTCGCAACGTAGTATATTTGGACACATGTTGCTTTGCGTTAGCAACCCTTCGTATACTGATGACATCTTGACCTTCGAGGTCAACCTTAAAATCACGGCACCATCCTTTAAACTGGCATATGACCATCTATTCCGGTAAATGATAACTCATTCGAGTAGTGACATAGTTTAATCCCCATGAATCAATACAACAGTCGAAAACTTTCACTCTTTCCTTCCACAAATTAAAATGATGTTCTCCATGTGAAGCATTGCCCCTATTAATCCCTTATCTAATCAGTCATGCAATTTACTTCATTAACTCCGTAACTTCGTTAGTGCCATTCTAATGGGTCGTTGTGAAATCAGGCAGTCCATGAAAATAAACCTAGGGGAACTCGGACTTCCCTCTAGTTAGCACTCCGAAATATCCTCTGGCAAGAAACATATTATGAAATCATGAACTTTTTTGTCCTTGGCCCTTACTCTCCTGACGCTCAAGTCTTTCACAACAACAAAAATTTACTGGGTATCCTGAACTCATAGGCTAACTTTATGGTAAAACTAGTCCCCAACTATTCGATTGTTCCAGACTCCTATAGGTCACATTCCTCTCCAAATAAGATCCCTTATGTAAGCTGTCTTAATTTCACCATCTCACTTAGCCATGTATATCCCAATGTGAATCTCCAATAGACATCCAATCCCCTCAGGCAACATCACAACATTAAATGGAAAAAAAAGACGGATTCTTCTATGTTTAATGGTAAGCCTTCATGGGATTTATCACAAGGGGTGACTTCGCCCATGGGCAATTAAACAATACAGAACAACAGGGGTCGAAAAAGAAAGGTGATTTGGGTGAAAACAGGTGTGGAAACAAGAGAATAAGTAACTCAGGATCAAACAAGATTCCTAGACTCATAATAACAATGTGTCATTCATACGGTGATTGGTTCAAAGGGTCTAAAATGAATCCTACTCCATTGTTCCAAATACAATCCAAATAATCACAGATTTAGGCCATGCCATTGGAGATAATTTCCTCCAATCAAGTAGGACACATTATTAGGTAGGTACGGGTTTAAAGAATCCAAAATGGAAAGTTTAAAAAATAAATCCAGTGTAAAATCATAAATGTGAAAAAACCATTATCCAAAATATTTTGAAAATAAATAGTATGTCAAGAGTGAATATGCTGATAATGAAAAAATATAAGGTATATAGGAGGTGGTGCCGAAAGTGCGAAAATATCTAAGATAATTGTCATAGGATAAAATAAAAATAAAATAAAGTTAGGCGTGCAAAAAAAACTTATTCATAAATTGTTTATCATAATAAATAAGTAAAATAAAGAATTTCTAAACGAAATAGATATCTGTTAAGAACTTTAATAAAACGTGTTTCCCTTTATTTGTTTCAATAAAAAGGGTAATACAAGATGTAAAATGAAGAGATAAAGTGTTATGGCATTGTTCCCTTAAAGAGAAAACAGGTAAAAAAAATTTATTTGTGTTAGATCTGAAAATAAATAGGCTATTGTGTAGAAAATTTATTTTGCGAAAAATGTGGTTTTGATTAAAAAAGTTAGCACATCATACTCCCCTTAAAAGAGATTCACGTCCTGTAAACTCTGAAAAGGAAGGTTAACAAAAGTTTTGTAAAGGAAAATTGTAAATTGAGTGGTTTAACTTTAAAGAAACAAGACATCAAAACGGATGTACAACAAAACAGTATAAATTGAATTAAACATAGAAGCAATTATTCCAACAAACACAAAAAAGTGTAAATAAACATACACAAACGTTTCCCCGTCCTAACTACCCCAAATCTCACCGACATTTGTTGAGAAAGGAAGAAATCGTTAATATTGGGCGTTGTAAAATAAATTTGAAAATATTTGAAAACAGAAACAGAAGTTTGCTAAAGAATTAAAGGAAAATTTCTGCATTTTAAACTGATACCAACTTTGTAACACCTTCCAATAATTCTCCACCTTACCTGTGAAATAAATAAACTAAAATACGGAGAACCATGGTGGTCACTGCACGTGTTAAAACGTTAGGAAAAATCACAAATTGCAGCGGAAATCAAGTTAACACAAAGTTCAAACCAAGGTATTAGAAATCCCAATAAATAAAACTAGTTTAAACGAGCTGGAACCATTTCGACCCTTATTTGAAAACCAGGCAAAATCCCTTTTTCTTTTAAAACATAGCAATTCGAAAATATCAAAACGTTCAGAAGAGTCTACGATACGTATAAAATCATAAAGGTACGTCGGCTCTCCACTCAGACCATCCATCCAAGTATTAGATACTTTATTGCTAAACCTGTGAAAAATCTGCTCCCCATAATTTCCACAATGAAATAAGGATCATCACAGGCCACCAAAAGAAGAAATGTGGACAATACACAAAACACAAAAAACACGCAATCAGCAAAGCTGAGTTACATCAAATAACGAAATCAGAAAAAACGGACACAGCATCTCCCCTAAAAACTGGACATACCGAGTTACGACCCTATTTAAAAACAAAAGAAAACCCAGATGTGGTGTTTCATAACCACTGACGACATTAATACATCACAACAGATTCCCAAAGAAAACTCAACCTCAAATATCATCAACTTATATATAAACAATTGTTCCCAAGTTAACTCAAACTCAATTTTCATCATTTATTTCTTATATACACTTCTCCAAAGCATCTCAATCCAACCTCGTGACTGCTCATGTCAAACAAATTAGTACCTGCAAAGAATAATTTTACTCGACTCCAACACAATGACTCAATATAGTTATTTACATTTGTTATGATTTGGCAATAGACAAAGGTTTTGTCCAAATCCCAGACACACGAGGTAGACAGTTCAAATCCCAGACACACAAGGTGCCACAGTTCAATCCCAAGACACACAAGGTGCACAGTTCAATTCCAGACACACAAGGTGCACAGTTCAATCTCCAGACACACAAGGTGGCCACAGTTCAATCCCAGAACACACAAGGTGCCACAGTTCAATTCCAGACACACAAGGTGCCACAGTTCAATTCCCCCATGCCTCCCCGTCGGAAGACATCAAGTTCAATAAACCAGATGGCGAACGGGCGCGACTCCGTCACCATAGTTAGATGAGATCTCAAACTAACCCTATTTTAGATAAAATCCCTTTTTTCAAATCAATGTAAAGAGACGCGTTGATCAGACGGCCCTAGGAAGGAAGCGAATAAATCGCAACCCCACCCCTGATTGTCAATACTCTAGACGTGCACAAATCCAGAAGTTTTATTGCTCATTCTCTATTTTATTATAATTTTTAATTATTTGACAAGGTCATATGACTCACAATCAAGACCACAAACCACATTGCAATTCTTTTAACACAAACCATTCCTTTAATTAATAAACTGTTGGACACAGCCAACTAACCTCGTCATTAAGACTTGAATACTTCCCTTTACTCGATTCACACCTCATATCATGAAACGAGCAATAACATAACCTCATGGAGCAAGTTATACTTGACTCCACTTAATTCATCCTTATATTATAAACAACCTCATGAAGCAAAGTTATACTTGACTCCACTTACACCATCAATGACCAAACCAACTTATTATAGGCAATAGACAAATATCAATCCTCCATATCAAACCTCATGAAACAAACCAAATTCCTCAATATCCACAGTTCCCTCAATTATCGACCCAATACACAAATAAATGACTTATTCGTATCCCAAATAATTCCAAAGGAACATATACATCAAGGATTTTCGCAAGTAGTACGTACCTTGAATAACCGGAGGAGCAGCCAAACACTAGAAATCGACCTCTACGAGTCTTTCTCCTATCATTATAATAGAACTTTGAATCAACACACATTGACTTAATTTACAGCAATACTTAAGTGATTTATATGTGCCTCAAAATTACTAAAAACATGTTTTTATTCTTCATAAAAAACCCCATGATAGTATATAATATTATATTATAGCTAAGCTTGAAAAATCATAAAAATCTAGTTTTTTCAATAATGAATTCAGCCTTTTAATTCGTTTAACAAATCTGAAATTTTCCTTTTCACTCAAATCATTTACAACCAAAATATACTTATACTAGTATACAATATATTAAATCATTGGTTTTGAAGTGAAACCCATTATTTCAACACTAATAGCTTCAAAAATATTTATGAAAATCTGAAATTTTATTGAAACTTGCAAAGACAAGGTCTAGGCCTTGTATACATATGTAATAGTTCATACAAAGTTTAATTCATAACAAAACATTATTTAAAATCAATCAAAACCCCTTAATACAAAATCTGAAATTTTGTTTAAAGCCCCAAAAATTTCAACTTTTGATTTCATACAACCCATCATCACAAAACAACCATTAAATCATCAAACTATCAAAACCCAATTTAAAGCCCTAATTCAATCATAATCAAATCTGAAATTCCTTTTTAATTAATTGAAATTAAATCAACTCAATAACATTAATAACTCATAGAAAATCATACCAAAACAATGGTATAAGCAATTGATTGTAAAACTTCAAAATCAAATTAATTAAAACATGGAATTGCAAGGAAAAAGAAAGAAACAAGAAAGGAAAGAGGAGGGAGGGAGGACCAACGCGAGCGCGGGCTGGCTGTGGCGGTGACTGGCAAACGGCGGCAGCACGACAAGGGAAGCATGGCGCAAACAGCAGTGGCAGCAGCACGCACGAAGCAGAGCAGCAGCAACGCAGCACCAGTAACAACCGCAGCAACACAGCAGAGCAACGCAGCAGGGTTGCGGCTCCGGTGGCGGCTTCGACGCGGTGGCAGGCGTGGCGTCAGCAGGCGGCAGCGCAACCCTCGTCTTCTCTCTCTCGTGCTTCTCTTGTCTCGACTTCCCTTCTCTTCTCTCTTTCTTTTTTTTTTTTTTTTTTTTTTGTTTTGAAAAGTAATGAATGAAAGTGGCGTGAAGTGGTTTTGAGAAGGCAAGGAAATAACCCTTTAATGATTCGATTTTTATAGGTTAAAGTTTAATTTAATTATTTATTTATTATTTATTATTTTTGATTAAATAAAAGATAGGTTTCCATCATGAAATAAGATATTTAAATAAAAAATCGCTTTTTCAAATAAAATATATATCTTTTTAACGATAAATCATAATATATTTATAGAAATACATTTATAATTATCGAAATTACGGGGGATTACATGAAATGGTTGTAGTTCCACTTACTAGCAACAATAGACTAGGAAAACGAAGGCAGTGTATTCCTAGTAAGCTTTTGTTAAGGAGGGTGTGATAATGTGTCTTTAAGTGCTCTTAACGCTTGTAGTAGTAGTGAGTCGTCTAGTGAGTGCTCTCCATGTTTGTAGAGTATCGATCATGTTTTTTCCTATGTTTGAGGAGTATCGTTTTGTCTTGATAGTTGTGTTGTGCATAGGATGTAGTTATTTGTTGAATAATAATTTGGTGTTTTCTTGTTACCATGAAAAAAGCCAAAGTGGAGTAAGAGTCGCACCAACGGAGCTTGGTTAACACATGTAAGAAATCACACCAAAAAAAGAGCAAGTCAATGCCTGAAGTTGACTTGTTTTTCCTGGAATTTCATTAAGGTGTCTTTTAATACTCCGTAAGAAGAAAGATTTGGAGCAGTTCCAACTCTCATGTGCAAATACTCCGTACAAATATTGATAATTTTTTTTGTTTTTTTTTTTTAAAAAAAGTGTATTTATGAGAAAAAGTGGTGGGAAGAATTACAGTAAGACCGGTATAAACTCAAATTGAAATCCTCGTAAAAACTCGAAAATAAGAAGAGCAAGTACCCAACTCTTTGATACAAAGATGGAAACGTGGGGCCAATTTCTTCTCATAATACTTCCACCTTCCTTATTATATCCCCCTTCCTTCTCTTCCCTCCTTTCTCTGTTCTCCTCATTTCCAAACGCCTTTTCTACCCACACACACTCTCACCTCATCATCATCAATTCGTCATTCTCAATTCTCACACAATTCACCCTCGACATTCAATCGCAGATCACGAATCCGATTCAGTCGACGATGTGAGGAGAGAGACAGAGACGGAGCAGCTCGGCCACGGGAGGAGCGCTGGTGCCGGCGGTGAAGCCTTGGCGGTTGTTGCGCCGCCTTCGGGGACCGCGAGAAGAGGCTGCGCCGGCGCCGGAGGAGATGTCGCCGACTGAGAGCGATAAGGATTCGATGTGTCCGATATGTATGCAGATGATAAAGGATGCATTCTTACGGCTTGCCGGTCATAGCTTCTGCTTCATGTGTATCACTACTCATCTTCTAATAAGAGCGATTGTCCTTGTGCGCTCGTCATCTTACGATAATCAGCTTTACCTAACTTTCTTCTTGATAAGGTTTGTTCTCTCTCTATTCGATTGTTTTTTCCTGTTATATCTTGTGTTTAGTTTGAATTTGTACTCGGAAGTATGTATGAAGTAGAAACACTTTGATTGAAAATTCGCGTTATCGATCGTACTCGCGATTAGTGTGTGATGCTGATCGTGTGCTTGTGTACTGTTTTTGCTAAATTGTTGCATTGCAATGTCATAGCGTAGTGAGAAACGTCGGCATTTGCAAACGATTTCTTCGCGATTAGTGTGTGATGATCTATGATCAGGTTTTTATACTGTTTTTGCTAAATTGTGTAGTGCAATGTCAAAGCATAGTGAAAAACATTTAGGAATCGCGAAATCGTTTGTTCTCGCGGTTAGTGTGTGATGCATATGCTTATTATGATCATGTTTTTATGCTGGTTTTGCTAACTTGCTGTAGTGCAATGTCAAATCATAGTGAAAAAAATGGAGTGTAATAATAAAATTTAGTGGACCTTTGAAGTTGGTTAAATGCGGAAAATCTTATTGGATACGCTTATGTCCACATATCCTTTTTAATGTTGTATGTAGTATTGACTAACTAGCAAGTGAATTAGGTAATCCAATTATGGTACTTGAAACAAGTAATAAAAGAGGGAGTACTATGTAGAATTATGTTCGATTATGACATTTATGTCTTATTGGCTTATGCAGTTGTTTAAGTTCGAGTTATGTTACAAAATTCTGAACACAGGAGTTTTTTTTGGAAAAAATATGTATGAGGACAACACCTTGGCTTATGCGGTTTTTTACAAACACGCCTATGTTGTGAAATCATGAGCCTGAGAGTTTTATTTTGGGAAATTTTTTACTCTCAATGGCACCRTATGGGGAGTTTTGTAATTATTGACATCAACCTRTTTTATTTGTTAGATTGATGCCAACATCTTCCTAAATGACACAAGTGACCTAACTAACCATCATTAGACAACCAACTGCACTCCATTTTTGTGTTGAAAAGAGGTTCTATGAGTGTCCAAAGTGGATTGAAGTTGGTTGTATGGTGTCTGTTATTTCAAATTTGTTTGTGTTGGAGCAATTTGATTCGATATGCAACGTGTTACTCTGCAATTGTGTGTAGTAATAAATTAGGAATGCTGAAATTTYATGAAGGTATTTGGTGGATAAGGAGTGCATGTAATAAAGTAACATTAAGAACAAAGTAGCCACTAAAAAATTTGTGGAGTGTTAATTGTTGTTTTGAGAGAGTTTTTTTTGTTACTTGCGAATTTGCAGCTTATTGTTGTACGGTTTATTGCCGCATTGTAGCTATTGAAGAAGGCGTCTGTTCGGCAAGTTTCAAAAAATGCTTCTCCTGTTGAACAATTTCGTCGTGCTCTACTGCAGGTCAGTTATTGTTATGCTTATTTTTTCTGTATCTTGTGTATGCTTCTCCCTCTATTAGAACCTTAGAGAGCTATTTGTGAAACAAGGATGAAGACAGTAATGATTAACTAAATAACTCGATGAAATAATATTTTACTGAATCTGCTATTGTGTGCATACCATTAGAATAAAATTCTTTTCCTTTGTTTATTTTGCTGACCTTATAATTTCCAGTCTACGGTAATTCTTTTTTGGCAAAATTTGCCAAAAAACACCTTTTAGTTTTAATTTTTTTTTTGTCACTTAACACCTTTTTAATTTGTTTTATGTAAACGGATACTCAAAATGAAAAAAATTTTGTAAGGAAACACCTTTGTCCATTGCTTGATGTTTAGCAAGCGAATCTCATCTGTGCCAGTTGACGTTAAGCTAAGTGTAAACATTCATGTGTGTCAGTGTGTGTGTGCGTTATTCGTATGTTTGTTGATGTTAGTCATGTCACTTTTGCAGCTAACGCCAATAGTTTGGGATGTCTTCGTTTGTCTAATGTCTTGTCATAGGACAGACTTTTTTGCTGACACTCTCCTGTTCCTAGGACAGACTTATTTGTTGACACTCTCTTGTTCCGGGAACTCTTATAAATTATGTGTTTGAAGTTCTGCGCCTAGTTGAAACTTATGAGTAATTATGATTCGTAGTCAGGGTTGTGAAGTGTCTGTCAAGGAGGTGGACACCCTGATGTCACTTCTTTCAGARAAGAAGAGAAAGATGGAACAAGAAGAAGCTGAGAGAAACATGCAGATTTTGTTGGATTTCCTGCATTGTTTGAGGAAGCAGAAAGTTGATGAGCTCAATGAGGTATGTTGCTTGCTATGTGAGATTTAACCTTGTTGACTAGATAAAGGTTTTTTTGATAGTTAGATTATTTTATTTTACCTGTCTTGGAATGTGATGATGTATGTTCTTCATTTTCCAGGTTCAAACAGACCTGCAGTACATTAAAGAGGATATTACTGCTGTGGAGAGACACAGAGTGGAGTTATATCGAGCAAGGGATAGGTACTCAGTAAAATTGCGAATGCTCGGTGATGATCCAACCCCAAAATCGTGGCCTTCAACAGTAGATAGGAGTAGTGGTGGTGTTTCCTCTGGCTCTCGCAGCTCATTAGGAGGATTGGGTGCAGGAAGTTTCCAGAACAAGAAGATGGATGGGAAGGCTCAAGGCTCCTATGGTCCCCCGAGAAAGGATTCGGGTGGTTTAGACTCACAGTACAGCCAGTCAGGTTTGGCTGTGATGAGAAAAAAAAGGATCCATATGCAGGTTGGTAGCCATTTGTCTCTGTTTGCTTTCTATAAGTTAAGTTCCATGTGCTACTATTCTATTCTTGTTCAGTGCTTTGAACGAGCAAGAGGGATTCACTTTGCCTTTGGGGTGTGGAAACCCCAGCTGTATGTTGAACTCTTGGACTTGTCAGAGATGCAATCCATCTTAGGATTAGATGTATTAATATATATTATTTTGTTGTTGTTGTGCAACTTGTGGCATCGCTTTTTTTTTTTTTTTTGCAAGGTATTTTTCACACTTATTTAAGTTCAATCATGTAGCTTCACATTTTGAACTCTCAGATGGTTTGGTGCTCGTATGTGTTTTAAACCAAGTGATGTTACTGAGGAGCTTTTCATTAAATATCTATTGACTTGATTTCAGTTTAATGACCTGCAAGAATGTTACTTGCAAAAGCGTCGTCATTTGACTGCCCAGCCAACCCGGCAGGGTGATAGGGATTCAAATCTTATCAATTTTGCGAGGCAGGCTACCTGCTGGTCTTTCTGAGTTCCAATCTGTACTGTCAACATTCACTCGTTACGGTTTTATAATCATTTTATCTCTCTTCTTTCACTTTTGGATGCCTGACTTATTTTGTTGTGTTATTGTCTTTGATGTAATATTATTATGTTTTTTTGTTAAACAGTCGCTGTGAGAGTAATAGCTGAACTCAGACATGGGACCCATTTCACTCAGCCAATATTGTGTCAAGGTTAATTTTTAACCTATTTCTATCTATGCAATATCGTTCTTTATTTGGAATTCTATATACCTGAGTGAGGATGAATTTTAAGAAGATAATAGGAGTTTATAGTACAGTTATAGCTGATATCGTCACCTCCTTATTACTCTTGTAGGTTTAGTAGGGTTGGGGTAATAGCTCTACAATTAGTTTCTTAGAAGTGTAGGAGCGATATTGCAATGTTAGTAGTAATATAGTGGGCAGCATGCAATCCATTAGCAAGTGTTTGTAATTCTATATGTTGTAAATGGGTGACAGACAGCTGGTCAATGCCATAGTCTCGTACAAATGGTCATTTTAAACTAAATTTAGTTGACTTAGGGTGTATATGATGCGGCTTATCCAATTTATTTGGCATGAATAGATGATGTGAAAGAAATTCCGTTTATCATGTATTCAGTCGAATAGTCTTAGATGTTTTTCCTAAAACAACCCCCCTGTAGGCCTAGAAAGAGAAAAAACAGAGGGATGTAAATTTACAAATCCTCATTGTTTTGACTATATGTCTCTTTTGACCATTGGCTCATTGACTTATATATCTAAAATGTTTTCTATTGCAGCATAGATTGATCGTGATGATGAGCTATTTGCGACAGCTGGAGTTCTCGAAGAATCAAAGTCTTTGACTTCTCCTCGTAGCTAAATCCATGTTCTGAATTTCATTGCTTCTATTCCATTTTGTCAAAATAGTCAGATCATAAATTTATGTATAAAATGGCTTCTATGATGTTTATGCTGTTGAGATGCTCTATGTGCTTCATATCTTGAAATACATCACTTTATGCATCTAAAAAACCTTAAGGTCAACGTATTTAGGGCCCTTTCTGTAATGGCCAAATGGGTTACTGTAGTATTCTAAAAATTTCAGGTCAACGTATGACAGGCAATATTTGTTTGGTAAAACTTGGTTTTCTGTTGACAAGGACTTCTGAATTGTTTTCTGCAGTTGTTTATCGTGTATATATACTGTGGATGCAATATTTGATTTTATCAGCTAATCCGCAATACAGTTCTGTTGTCTCAGAATTTTGAGTGACGAAGGCTAGACATATATTGTTTCTCTCTTTGTTTTTCAGGTCGTGAATGAACCTGCGAGTCACATTGTCCTCTGTTGAGATGTCCATATGTCCAAACTCAGTGTTTGAGCTGGAACAAGTTCACCAAGAACAAATAGCTAGTAGTGATTAGAAGGAAGTTACTGTTTGGGATGTGACGACACGCCAGTAACAAGCTTATAGTGTGTCAATTGTTATGGAACTTGCAATGTCCTACTATTCTTTATATTCTTTCTCCTCATCCTTAGTATGATTTTTTGTCTTGTAGATGTGATGGAGTATGAAGAACATGAAAACGGGCATGGAGTGTTGATTTTTCGTGCACGAACCAAACATGCTTGTATCAGGAAGTGATGACTGCAGGTATAATGTGTTATTTAGAAGTTTTAATGCTTGTTTAATTTTGCATTTGAAATTATAAGAAATGTATCTGTTAGAATGTTAACGATAAGGCATTTCTCTAAATTCACGTTGCTTGGGCATTAAGAGTATGAAGTCAAGTTGTATTGTGATTTCACTGCTTGCACTATGAATGAAGTATCAACTCTTGGAGATCAGATCAGTATAAATAGTGTTTTTATCTGTCTGTATTTTCCCTTGAAGACCTTTAGTATGAGTCAGAACCATCTATCAGATCTCTTCATATTTCACTAATTCATTGTTGAATTCAGATTACAGAATGTGGCTACTTAGCTGTACCAATCAAAGGAGAAAGCTAGCTCGAATATGTTCACAATGTTATGTTAGAATCTTTATGGAACTAAAGCTTGTGAGTATAAGTTGCCCTCAAATAAGTTGGACTAAATTTGACGATACATTACAAGGGGATACTATGAGGTTTTTTGGTTGATGTACCTGCGTGGATGGAACTCTTATTGCCTAGGATGCTGTCGCTCTCAGATTAATGCATAAGCCATTGACAACTTTATCACCTGTCATCTTTTATCTACTTTAATAATGGCTTCTATCTCAATCTGTTGCATGCCAAGTAGAGATATGTGAAATCATTCTTTTACCTGTCTTGAACTTGGTAAACTTGATCCTAATGAAAGACCAATTGATCTTAGAATCTAAAGGGAACTTCTGGGAAAAAAGTTATACGTAAGAAGGCTGAGTGATTACGCTGTTTTTTCTGTCCATTTTATCGGCATATGTCCTCAATCTAGCAAATGAATTTTCTCTTCAGGCAGAACTCTCTAATTCAAGCTGGTTTTATCTCATATGTCATTGTGTTATGTGTAATTGAGTGTTCTGAATGTTCTTCTCAGTTCTTTGCTACAATAAGAGAGTTTTGTCACTAGCAAGATCATCCGAATTTAATTTAGTCTTTTATGCGAAGTTTGATTGCTGCATAGCTTATGGGTTCTGTTTTGACAGGTAAAAGTGTGGTGTACAAATCAGGAAGCTAGTGTGCTAAATATTGACATGAAGGCAAATATATGCTGCGTCAAGTACAACCCAGGATCTAGCTATCATATTGCGGTACGCACTGGTCTAGCATGATTGAAGCTTTTCCTCAAAATTATTATAATATGTTAGTGGTTAGGTCACCTTTCTATTTTCCTTATTTAGTTATTTATAGTAAGTTTGCCTTGCTTCTTGGGTGYATTTAGTTATTTTCTTCGAAGTCTGATCCAAAGGCTTAGTGGCGCTGTGTCTGTGAATTGATTGTTATTCACTTAWTTGTTAACTTGAATAATTGTTACTCTGTRCTAGTTTTCCATATTCTGGTTTAGCATCATCCCTTGATTTGTCGTGTGCACTTCTAGTTGACATGTGTCTCCCTTTTTTGTCTGTGAGTTGATTGCAGACTATCCCCATTTCCCAATTCCTGTTTCGATGTTCTGGTACTTTTATAATTTTGAAATTATTTCTGTTGTGCAGGTTGGTTCCGCCGACCATCATATTCATTATTATGATTTGAGAAATGTTAGCCAACCAGTTCATGTGTTTGGTGGGCATAAAAAAGCTGTTTCATATGTCAAATTCTTATCAACTAACGAGCTTGCATCAGCATCAACAGACAGCACATTGAGGCTATGGGATGTGAAAGACAGCTTACCAGTGAGTTCCTATTAACTTCTGAGTTGTGAATGGTATCATGCTTTGTTGACGTTGAACAGTAGTTTTATTGCAACCTGTTACTGGGAAGTTAATTATATGCTTAGTAAATAATTGTATGCTCATAGAAAATACAAGTAACTGAATTTTTCTATATACTGTATCAATGCAAGTTGCTGCTGACAGTTTAGTTTTGTGAAAAGGATATTGTTCTTTGAGGCTGGTAATGTGAGATGTTTTTGCTACTGGCTTTCTTTTGTTAACAACCTAAACTGTTGACCTTAAACCCCCACCTCCGTACAAGGGCTTGTTTTG
>SNQN01001418.1:65071-87900 GCA_008642245.1 Bassia scoparia
AATGCTTTTGCATCCTTCTTACGAGCTTCACGTAACTTTTGGTTTGATTCCGCCGGCAACTTATTTGGTTCCTCATACCCACACTCGACAATATCCCACAACTCTTGGGACTTAAACAATGTTTGCATTTTGACACTCCAAAGATGATATTTTTCACCTTTGAAGATTGGAATTGATGGCTGAGAATTTTGTGTGACACTATTGATCGACATACTCACAGTATTTCAAACTCACAACTCACTATGAAGAAATTGAACTCACGACAAAAACAAATTACTCACAACTTTAAAAAAATATTTAGGATCAAACCTAGATTGGCTCGGATACCATGTTAATGTAAGAAGCGGAAGCGAGGAAAAACAGAGTATAGAAGAATGACGAAAAAACAATGACAGAGTATGTATGAATACTGATAATATTGTTGCATTAATTAAATTGATTACAAAGGATGCTTATATAATAAAATCTAATGCTTAATAATCGGAACCATAACTCCACTACTCTACCAATAAACTCACGTAATTTTGCCATTATTATCATGACTAACTAATTCCTAAATACTAGGCACTAACATCCTAAGTTTGAATCAGTAAAACTAACAAAGCCAAAAGGGAGGAAGACTACCATCGAATGACCCTTTTCTGGTTGCAAACAAGAAGAACAAGGAGGCTCGAGCTAAGTTGGTAAGATTTAACATCTTTGTTTTGTGATTTTTGTTTTGTTACCGCACAAATAGCATGGTAATAGCTTGTAATTCTTGGACTAGCAGATGACTTATGTGCAAACTAGAGGTAATAATCAGGCAAAAACATCCAAAGTCAAACAATGCCTATGCCTACACCAACACCCTCACCTCCACTTGCAGGACCAAAAAGAAAGAAGTTGCAAGTGAAGCCAACAAAAAAGAAAACGAAGTGATTGTCAAGTTACTTAGTTTTTTCTTTTTTCATCTATTTTGGATTTGACTCAAATTTGTAACGAATTGTTTGTGATGCTACTTTTGCAGCACTTTAAGTGCTAAACATTCCAAATATGTAATGTAGTTTAAGTGTTGTTCATTTCGAGCTGAAATGGTGGAATGGTTTTTGGACAAATTATATTTCCTTTTAGAATGAAATGCAAATTATTTCAGCCTAATACTCAAATAATCTCAGCTTAATACTTTCTTCAATTTCATTAGTCTGAAAAAGATACAAAGAAAGAGTTGTGCTTCATAATCCACAATTCTTTAATGTCACAACATCATAGTCTTTTAATCACAAAAAGATAGTCTACATACGGCCTCTTTGCCTCCCTAACAACAACTTGTTAATACTACAATTACTAACTAACTATGATACTAAGAATAAGACAAATAATCAGTAAAGTGTCTATTGAACCAATAATCAATCCTTTCAAAAATATTGATTCATTAGCCATTCATCATGATCATTCTCTTCTTTTGGTGGCAATTTGCACGCTTAAAACCTTCGTCCTGATAAAAAAAAATCAAATAACATTAAACTAATTACCAAATTAAAGTGTAAAATAACGACAAACAAACTACTAATACACAGTTTAAGGACTTTAATCAGAGTTGATACTAAATAATTTCAGCACTTAATAAATTAAACTATATACTATATTATTTGAAAATTTTAAAACCCTAATTCGCATATTAGGACCCAAATATGAATAGATCCCAGTCTACCAAACATTAACTTGTTGTAGATTTATTTACCTGTTGTTCCTAGAGGAAGAAAACCTAAATCTAGAAAGTAGGGGGTAGAATCTTGATGTCTGTTCTTAAACGATCGCCGAAAATACGTCGGAAAATACGCCAGAGGTGTATGTCGGGTTTCCTGAGGAGAGAGAAAATGCAATCAGAGGGCCCACGGGTTTGTACCTTGGGGACCACCTCCGATGCTTAAGTCAGCAAAGGTAGGAGAGAGGAAAGAGAGAATCTGAAAGCATGAGAGAAAAACTACTTGTTTTGTTGTGTAAGAGTGAAAATGTGAATGTGGTCCAATTGTGATGTTGAGCTCCTATTTATAGGCAACAAGAGGGTAATCTAGTAATGACATTCAACTTAGAAATATCTAGAAGAGCTTCTAACTAAATTCAGTTAGACAGCTTCCTCTAGAAGTTTCTCTCGTTTGACTAGTGAACGAGGTAGTTAATGGCATTTTTGTAATAACTGACAATGGACCTAGCCCAACGCATAGTGGGTCGGAACAATTGGCCCCACGCTCAACTCTTGAGTTTGACGAGATTTATCTCAAAGCTTGAGTGTTTAGCGGAATTGAAACCGTCGACTATGACGCTGCATGATTCTTTCAAGGATATCGATACGAAATCCTATATTTAGGATTTTAGCCCCTATCCTTAAAGGGATTAAGCAAGCATATACCTGAAATCCAATCACACAAAGCCCCACTGGCGTTTACAAGCCTGGGCGGCTAAAAGACTTTTTCTTAGAGTGATCCAAGATGGGCGATCCAAAAAATACAAGCTTTAATACCCTGGGCGTTTACACGCCTGGGTGATTAAAGACATTCTCCATCGAGTTGCCCTAAATGGGCGATCCGAGAATTAAGTTGCTTAATCCCCTGGGCGTTTACAACCCAGGGCGATTAAAAACATAAGTATGTATAGGATTGCCCTAAATGGGCGATCTGTAAATTAAGTTGTTTAATCCCCTGGGCATTTTCAACCCAAGGCGATTAAAAAACATAAATATAGGATTGCTCTAAATAAGCGATCTGTAAATTAAGACATTTAATCCCCCGGGCATTTACAACCCAGGGCGATTCAAACCCATAAACATTGGATTGCCCTAAATGGGCGATCCGTAAATTGAGATAGTTAATCCCCTGGGCGTTTAGAACCCAGGGCGATTAAAATTTATATAAATCTGGATTGCCCTAAATGGGCGATCCGTAAACTGAGATGTTTAATCCCTTGGGCGTTTACAACCAAGGGCGATTAAAACACTCATATTCATCTGGATTGCCCTAAATGGGCGATCCGTAAATTGAATGATTGAGTGCTTTGGGTATCTATTACTTAGCCCTAACAAAGGTGCCTTTGGCTAGGCATTAATAATTCACTGATCGATATGCTTTTGAAAGAAAACATTCTTTCATACATGGTACGATTAACCCCATAAATCCATGGGCGAATGAACACAAAAGGCGATTACACACCCGAGGCGGATGGACAGCGGATCACACACCCCTGCAAATGACACCTAAACCACGGGAAATCCCTTGGCTCGGAAGGCATGCAATTCACAGAATTGCAAGAACAACAATTTCCTCCTTTTCTCGGAACGCCATGTGGGATATATACTTTGTATTTTAAGTAGAAGTATTGTATAGAAATACCGTATTTTATACGATATAAATCCATATCACGTATTAGGCTTTTTAGGAGAATACTCCTTAATGGGCCTTAAATACGGAAAAAGTAGAAAGCCCAAGTATGAAGGCTATAATTATGAGGTTTGCGACCTTCTCTCCTCATCATTTACACTTGCTCCAATCTGAATTCTAGAGAGAGAAACTCCCAAAACCTTCATTTTCTCCTCAAAAATCCAAGTTTTCAAATTATCGAATTTCAGTCTCTATCTTTTCACAAGATTTTTCGCTAAGTACCTGCTGAAGGCGTTTATTGGGGAAGGTGATCTGCAACAATTCTCCAACATTTAATAAACCGGGCGATCTGTGAACTAGCTTTTTCCTACTAGAAGGTACGAATTCTCTGCCCTCCTTGTAATGGATCGTTTAACTTTTAGAACCATTCGCTATGAATTAGAAGATGACACCTTCCATAATAAGAAATGGGCGGCTAGGTGTAGTTCTAGTTACAAAGACCCATCCGTTAGAATTGTAGAAAATCCAGTAAATGTAGATAAAACTAACACCCATCGTCGTTCTTGCAGTTAGCCCCGAGTCTAGCTCCCATAATACTAGTGATAGTTTATCTGCGGGGTTTGAAGAAGAATTTAGGCACATAGAACCCGTAGGCGGCGTAGTAACCTACGCCGGTAAACCGAAGGACAAGAAAACGTATGCTGACTTCTATAATAATTTCTTAAAATCAGGGATGGTGCAAGTTACAGTTGACGACCTGGAGACTGACCGAGAGTTCCCTCGGGATGAGGCGTCCACTTCTAATGCCTGTGGGGCAAAAGGTTATAATCTTGTGCACCACTTTAGAAATTGGTTGGGTCAGAACAGAATAAGCGAGAAACAACCTTTCGTTATCACCTCCCCAACGATTATCCAATTGTTATTCCTAGAACCAAAAGGGCGGTAACGAACCCATCTCCTAGCTGTATAGCCGTTTATTTACTTCAGCTAAAATTAGGAATTAGATTTCCCTTGCATCCTTTTATTATAGAGTTACTTAATGCATATAGGCTAACCTTGGCGATGATCATGCCAAATAGTATATCCCAAATTCTTTCTTTCATTTCTCTTTGTCGGATGCTCGAAGTTACGCCTTCCCTTGTCCTTTGGCGTAACATGATCTATTTGGTCGAATCCAAAAAAGACTATGGAGAAGGTTGGTTCGGATTTAGGACTAGGAGGTACCATAAAATCCTTTAGAAAACTGTCTCCAACCACAAGGGCTTCTGGGGTAAATTTATTTTCATCTACCACGGCGAAGGCTGGAATATTCCCAGGAAACCGAGTAGACAGCCTCCCAATTTTCTATTGAACAATGATGTCCCTCAAATGTCCACCCAAGTGGCTGTGATGGCCATGTATTGCAAAACACAAAACATCCTTGACGCCATCGATGATGAGTATTGGTTCCCGAGTCGTTGGGTGCCGCAAGTCAAAACTCTCTCTAGGGGTATGAGTCTTACTTTATTTATTGTTTGCCTCTGGCTTTCTGAATTTGTGCTCTTATCTTGTCTCAATTTGTAGAGTTAGGCATTTCCAGATTTACGCAAGAAATGATTGAGCTAACCAGCAACATAGACGTCGTTCGATTGATGTTGGACGAAGTATTGGAAGAGGGAACTATCCAAGTTCCCTCACCGCCCCCGGTAAGACTTGTACTATTTTACATATCAGCCTTTTGGCTCAAATGTTCCCATTGCTTACTTTCTGTGGCGTGCAGAATAAGAACACCATAAGGACCGCCTTGCCGAGAGCATGGCGGACAATGATGAAGAGGTGGTTGAGGCCAATCACCTCAATGATGCGTTTGGTGATGGCAATCCCACCACCCAACCTTTTGCCGGCTACAACCCCATCTAACCCCTGGAGGTTGAGGCCGGTGACAACGAAGAGCGCCTCTTCCACGAAAATGAGGAGGAAGAGGTGCAAAACCAAGACAATGGCGATAATGAGATCGTCAATGATGAAGAGGAGGAGGAAGAGGCGGATCAGTATGCCGATCTTCCTTTTACTGACCTCCCAATGGAGGTCAAGATAACCAGGACCCATCAGGCGGTCAATGACATGCATTCGTTGGAGGCGGATGCAGAGGTAATCAGGAAGGAGAAGGAGAACTTCTTCATTCCTTTAAGGGAGACCTTCTTTGACGTAAGTAACGTTTCATTTATGTGTTTTCTTTATTTTTCTCTTTAATTCGCCAATCACTAACACTTAGCTTATTTTTCAGCTTTCTACAAGTATCTACGGTTTGGTAGAGGTTTATAGCCAAGCCTGGCGAATGAGGGTGCTCTCTCTCTTAAGAGCTCGAGGCGAGAAAAGGGAGAGTAAAGGAATTGGAGGATGAGATTGACACCCTCAAAATCGCTCATGCCACCGCCTTGCAGCAGGCCAACACCAAAGCCACTCAAGTTGAGGAGGCTAAGGGAGTCGCTAAGGCGGCAAAGAAGAAAGCTGAGGAGGACCTGACTACAGTTCGCCAAGAGCTGGAAGATTTGAAGAAGGCTCCCCCGCCGATCCTCAAAATCCGGATGTAATCATCCAGCAATGGCGAGAAGGGCCTGCGGGGAAGAAGTGAAGGGATGAAGCTGCCTTGAACGCCTCCAGCAAGGTTTCCGACTTGATGCAGACCAAAATGTTGGCCGCTGCGGAAAAGGTCATGCCAAGGAAGAGAGAAGAAATCTTACAGGTGTTTCAAGACCTGATTTCTGCTGAGCGGGTCAAGGCCAAGGAGAAAGCCGAAAAGCAGACTCAACTGAGCAAAGAGTGTACGAAGCTGCTCGCAAGGCTAAGGCGGCTGAGGCAGCTCGGAGGGAGAATGTTGAAGCTTCTCAGAAGGAAGATGAGGAGTTAAAGAAATCCTCTTTGGCGGCTCAAAGGGTGCTGCTTCCTATAGTGGTAAGGTGTTTTCTTCCGCCTCTGGTTTGAAGATCAACCTAAAAAGTTCTTCGTCTGACTCAGTACAGTACCCTTGGTCACTGGCGACCTAGCGAAGAAAAAACCAAAGATTGGCACCAAGCCTCCTGGTCCGAAGCTTCCTTCTGGGACCAAGCACCCGATGAAGCAGGCCAACCCTCCTCCTCCAACGCCAAAGTGACTGCATCTTCCTCTCTTCATCTTCAGAAATTATTATAATTGAACTTTTGTATTTTTATTCTGGAATCCTTGGCCTTTGTGCCAACGTTTATGTACTGACAATTCGCAGATTTTAATTCTGCTTTTATTAAATGATATTGGTTGTTTACTCATTCCAAAGTTTCTACTTTAGATTTGCTTTGTTATCTTTGAAAATGTTTGCCAAGTATATGACTCATTAAATTTATAATTTTAACCAAGTATAAATGCTCTTGGGCGATCAAGAGTAATAGTTTAATAATCTTGTACACGGGCGATTACAGGCACATAAACGAGCCTTGTCCTAGGCGTTTAAGAAGTAAAATCCTGTATGCCCTAAAACGGGCAATCCGTGAATTAACAAAAAGGGACAAAGTTGCCATGTAAATTTGCCCTAGGCGCCTAAGACATAGAATCTCATATGCCCCTAAAAGGGCGATCCGTAGAAAAGAAAAAACTCAAGTCAGGGATATCGGATAAAAATTATCTTGGGTGCCCAAGACAGGAATATCAAAATGCCCTTAAATAGGCGATCCGAGAATAGATAAAATCTGTGAAAAACAAATATTTAGGAAGTCTGCCAGGGGGAGATAGTATCTTGTCATCAAGCCTATACCAAAAACGCCCCTGGAAGTTTCATTAATATGATCCTTTGATTACACCAATGTTATTTATATACATGACCAATCACTTGTACAGGTGAACAATAGTATGCCCCTACATTGATGTAATCAAATGTAAAAACGTTGCAGATTATCTGCATTCCATAGGCGAGACAAAGCAATGCCATTAGAATCTTCAAGTCTGAAAGTTCCTGGGCGAATAATCTCAGTAATCTTATATGGCCCTTCCCAGTTAGGGGTAAGCTTTCCCATCCACAAATCCTTGCCGGTACTTTCAACCTTTTGCAACACCGAATCGCCCTGAGAAAATAGGCGAGGTTTCACACGACTGTTGAAGTACCTAATAATCTTCTACTTGTAGCAAATGGACTATAGTAGGGCGTTTTTGCTCATCTCAAGAAGCAAATCCAAGTCAACTCTTTTAGAGTCTTCATTAGCCCCAAGATCATAGTAAGTGATTCTAGGCAATGGAACAACCACCTCTACTGGCAAAACGGCCTGACTCCCATACACTAGGGAGAATGGCGTATGGCTAGTCGACTCCTTGATTGTTGTCCTAGCGGACCAGAGAACCCCTGGGAGATCGTCCATCCAGGAACCATTAGCCCCTTCTAACTTTGTTTTTAGGCTTCGCAAGATCACCTTATTGGCGGCTTCAGCCTGACCATTAGTCTGTGGTCGGCAAACGGCTGTGAATTTAGCCCTTATCCCAAACTGCTCGTAGTATCGTCAAGTGGATTCGCTCTCAAACTACTTGCCATTGTCGGAGATCAACGCCCTTGCTATTCCAAAACAGGTGATAATATTTCGCCAGATGAACTGCTGAATTTGCTTTTCTTTAATAGTGGCCAATCGTTCTACTTCAATCCACTTAGTGAAATAGTCGATGGCGACTATCATGAATTTTCTCTGTCCGGAGGCTGGTGGGAACGATCCCAGTAGTTCCATCCCCCATTGGTCAAAAGGCAGGGTGGGAAGGATCGCGGACAGATTTGTGGCGGGGAGGCGAGGAATATCTGAATTCAGCTGGAATTTCCCGCATTTCTTAACAAGCTCTTGGGCATCATTCTTCAATGTTGGCCAGTAGTAGCTAGATCGCAAAGCTTTCCTTGCCAATGTGCGGGAACCTTGATGGCTACCACAGGCCCCTTCGTGGATTTCTCGTAATATATAATCGCCCTCATCTGGTGTTACACACCTCAATAATGGATGGGTAAAGGATTTCTTGTAAAGCTTTCCATCATACCAAAGGAACCATTTGGATTGTTTCCTCACTCTGTCAGCCTGCTTATCATCTTGCGGTAACTGCCCGTCCTTTAAATACTGAATTATCTGGTCCATCCAAGTATCGCCTCGATCCAGCACCGCCGTTGTATCATTTATACTTGATTCCTTCAGGACCTCCCAAGTAATGATTCGAGGACTGGCATTTTTGGCAGAACTAGCCAGCCGAGATAAAGCATCTGCCTGTTGATTCTCGGACCTAGGGATATGCTGGATAATGAAATCATCAAATTTTTCTCTGAGGGATTCCACCTTCCCCAGGTACATCTTCATGGCATCTTCTTTTGCATCAAACTCTCCCGTGACTTGACTAACCACCAGATGAGAATCTGATTTAACCAACACCTTTTTAGCCTCAGCAGCTAGGTACATTTGTAGCCCCAATATAAGAGCCTCATACTCCGACTCGTTGTTGGATGCAGCAAAATCGAACCGTACTACATACTCAAGACGTTCGCCCACGTCGGTCTTAATTAGGATTCCAGTCCCACTCGCCTCCTTAGTTGACGATCCATCAACAAACAGCTCCCAAGGATTTTCAGCTGACTGAGGGGGGCGGTTAGTACATTCCGTAATGAAGTCTACCAACGCCTGAGCCTTAATTGCCTTCTTGGGCTCATACTCAAGGCCATAGTCTGCTAATTCATCAGCCCACTCGGTCATTCTATTTGAATGATTTCGCCCCTCAATGACTTTCCGTATGGGCTGTCCCGTAAGAACAGTGATAGGATCGGCGTGGAAATAAGGCTTCAGCTTTCTACTTGCTACTACCAGGGCGTACACTATCTTTTCGATTATTGAATATCTGGACTCAGCCCCTCTGTAAGCATGGCTGACAAAATACACTGGATGTTGGGTTCTGTGCCTTTCAGCTACTAGTACTGCACTTAGGGCGTAAACTGAGACACCCAAGTAAACGTACAAGGGTTCCTTCGGTAGTGGCAACACTAGCTTTGGTATCCCAGACAAGTGCTTCTTCAGCTCTTGAAATGCAACCTTGGTTTCTTCATCCCATTTAAAGGTAGATCTTTTCAGAGTTTTGAAAAACTCCAAACTTTTACCCGCCAATTTGGACAAGAAACGTCCCAAGGCGGCCATACATCCTGTTAACCGCTAAACTTCTTTCACGCTTCTTGGGGACTGCATATCTAAAACAGCTTGAATCTTGTCAGGATTTGCCTCAATCCCATGTTCGTCCACTAGGAAACCTAAACATTTACCACCGTGGACTCCGAAAACGCACTTCTTCGGATTGAGGCGCATGTTGAACTTTATGAAAGAATCAAATGTTTCCCTGAGATCAGCAATATGGTCAGTTACAATCTTACTTTTGACAATCATGTCATCAACATAAACCTCGATATTCTGGCCAATATGACCATCAAATATCTACTTTACCAACCTCTAATAAGTAGCCCCGACGTTTTTAAGGCCAAAGGGCATCACCTTATAGCAGTAAACTCCTTGATTGGTGATAAAGGCGATGTGTGCCTGGTCCTCCTCCGCCATTAGGATCTGGTGATATCCAGCATTGGTGTCCATGAAACTAAAGAGGGCGTGCCCTGCAGTAGAGTCAACAAGTTTGTCAATTTTTGGAAGAGGATAATCATCCTTTGGACAAGCCTTGTTGAGGTCGGTGAAATCGACACACATTCGCCACGTACCATTGGGTTTCTTGACCAAGACAAAATTGGCCAACCAATCGGTGTATTGGCATTCACGAATAAAACGAGCCTCCATCAGCTTCTTTACTTCAGCAGCCGCTGCCAAACATCTTTCCCGCCCTTGGTGGGCAAGCTTCTACTTGACGGGTTTGTAACCTTCCTTAATGTTGAGTTTGTGCTGCATCACATCAGGGGAGATCCCAGGCATTTCATTCACAGTGAAAGCAAAGACATCTAGGTATTCTTTCAGAACGCCAATTATCTCATCCTTGAGTCCCCTTTCCAGATTAGCCCAAACTCTGACGGTGTGAGAAGGGTCATCATCAATCGCCACTTCTTCGTGGGAATGAACCGGTCTTGGGCGTCCATACCTATTCGGATTATCGGCAAGGTACACATTCATTAGGATTCGCCAAGTCTGGTTCGGATTCTTTCCTTTTCTTGCTACTAGAAGGGGTTTCATCGTTAGTCGTTGCTCCTCGGAGACTGTTTACATAACATTCCCGAGCCGATCTCTGATCGCCATATAATTTTCCAACTTTGCCATTGTCCATCTCAAATTGCAACAAGAGCTGGTAAGTCGAAATTGCTGCTTTGACTTAGTTAAGCAATGGGCGACCAATAATGACATTGTATGGCAAAGGTAAATCCACGACGATGAACTTGACCATCAAGCTTTTGCCTTGCCCCTTTTCGCCTAATCGAACTGGTAGGCGAATGGTGCCTCTTGGAAAAACACTTTGACCGCCAAACCCCACTAATGGTTGGGCCAACGGCTCAAGCTTTTCATTCTCGCACTTGAGCTGTTTCAAGCACTCGTACGTCATAATATCTGATGAACTGCCTGAGTCAACAAGCACCCGTCGCACTTTGGCATTGGCGATCTTGATTTCCACTACTAAAGGGTCGTCATGCGGCAGGCTGAGTGGGTTTGAAGACTTGCTGTTAAAAACCATGGCAAGACATGGTGGGGGGGCACTTCTAGCAACATCTAGCACCTAATGTTTGAGCTCATATAAATGTTGTTTGCTACCTCTATTACTTGGACTGCCTGAGGCCAGTCCTCCAGAAATTACGCCAACCATGACATCGGTGTTGTTGATGTTTGCTGGTCGTTGCTTCTTATTACTATCCTTGTTCAAGTACTTCGTCAGTTTTCCTTCGTCTGCTAATTTGTCAAGGGCTCTCTTCAACTCGTTACAATTCCGAGTTGTATGCCCACAATCTCGGTGATATTCACACYATAAATTCTTGTTCCTTTTGTTGAAAGGAGCCTGGATTGGGCGGGGCTTAGGAAGGAGGTTGCTCTCCTTAATGTCCAGGTAATTCTCTCGTCAATTTACGTTGTATCTTGGATCAACGCCATCATCTCGCTCTTTTCTCTTCTTATCGCCATCTGATCAATTATCCTTTCGATCGCCGTTTCTTTGATTGCCTCCTTGTCTTCGATGATCGCCATTATCGGCTTTCTTCTTTGTGGGGGGCGAATCACTATTGTTTTCCTCAGAGGCTCTTATGTAACGATGTGCCATCTCCATGGCAACTTAATACTTCCGAACGTCTTGGATCATCAAAACTTGCTTAAAACGCTCTGGATGCAACCCAGTCAGCAAATGCGACTAGGTCCTCCAAATTAGAAATCTTCAAAGACTCGGTGTTGAATCGTTTTATGTAATTCTTCAAGCTCTCGCATGGTTCCTGCTTACAACTCATGAGCGCCACAGTGGTGACCTCATGGCGCTTTCCTACTATAAACTATTGACGAAACAAAGCTTCCAGGACAGTGAAGTTGGTGATAGAACCGGGAGGGAGTTCATTGAACCATGTGAGCGTCATTCCCTTGAGAGTGGTAGGAAAAAACTTACACCAAGATGCCTCACATTCTGTTTGAACGCCCATCTACGCTTTATAGGCTTCCATGTGACCGTCTGGATCTGTGGTGCCGTCAAACGGATCCATAGTTAGGATTTTAACTTTGCTTCTATCAACTGTGTCCAAAATTTCTCTGCTGAGAGGGGTACGAGAAGTGACAATTCCTCTAGGGACACTCTCAGCCAAAGTTTCGAATGTTGCTTCTTCTGAACTATCTCTCTCTAAACACCGGTGCCTCCTAGATCGCCGTGTTGTAGTCTTCTAGTCGACGAACGCCATGTTGAGTGTCGCCTTGTTGACGATCTCTATGTTGGTGAACGTCGAGTTGAGGAACACCGAGTGGGGGAACGCCTCTCTAGTGATCTCCTCGACGAATGAATGCGACTACTTTCTCCTCGCTCATGCCTACGATTGTTTATAATCTCCCTAGCACCTTAAATGACTGGTGTAGGCGCCCGGCTCCTGGATGCCATAGTGTGCCTTGCACTCTGTACTAGTGAAGCTGGCTGTGGAACTATAACTCGGGATCTTACCCRGCTATTCGCCCTTGGGCTCTCGGGAGGCAAATAATGAGAGTGTCGTGCGAATCCATTGGATCTGCTGGCAAAGTTGTAAGGGCCCAGGCGGCTCCTAACAACTCGTCCCTCATTGGCTAGTTGTCCTGAATGGAGAGGCTGGGGAGCTTCTGCACGGATTGGCTGTGGTGTTGGTACCATTTCCGGTTCTGCACGGGGTGCTCCAGGAATTGCACGCTCCAAATCAGCAAAGTGTGCATCTAAACCTCTGATCAAGGCATTAAACTGATGATCAAATTTTGCTGCCAAATCAGTCAGATCTCTTCTGGTCACTCCTTCTTGAATTGGAGCAACTTCTTGAGGCCGAGATTGAACATCTCCATGATTTCTGACATTCTCCGATGTTTCTAGAGATTCTTCGTTGGCGTTTCGGTGACTTCTAGTGATTCGTGCCATCTTTGACTTCTTGATCTGTGTCCCCACAGACGGCACCAATTGTTCTAGGAGGAAAAAAACCTAGATCTAGAAAGTAGGGTCAGGCCGGGGAAATAGAATCTTGATGTCTGTTCTTGAACGATCGCCGGAATTACGTCGGAAAACACGCCAGAGGTGTACGTCGGGTTTCCTGAGGAGAGAGAAAATGCAATCAGAGGGCCCAGGGGTTTGTACCCTGGGGACCACCTCCGATGCTTAAGTCAGCAAAGGTCGGAGAGAGGAAAGAGAGAATCTGAGAGTATGAGAGAGAAAGTACTTGTTTTGTTGTGTCAGAGTGAAAATGTGAATGTGGTCCAATTGTGATGCTGAGCTCCTATTTATAGACAACAAGAGGGTAATCTAGTAATGACATTCAACTTAGAAATATCTAGAAGAGCTTCTAACTAAATTCAGTTAGACAGCTTCCTCTAGAAGTTTCTCTCGTTTGACTGGTCAACGAGGTAGTTAATGGCATTTTCGTAATAACTGACAATGGGCCTGGCCCAATGCATAGTGGGTCGGAACACCTGTTTTCTTAATGTCCAAGTTCTTCAAATTTTCTTTGATGGCAATTGCTTGATTTTTTTTAAAACGTTTGTGAGGGTTTATGGAGCAAAAGGATAAGATTGGGAAGATTGCTATATAAAAGATTAAAGTGGGCCCATAAAACATCAACAGTTACAGATTACTAACGGAGTTTTATTTAGAGGTGAAACCTATATGATTTGCAACTTAGGGGGGTTAAATACAATAAAGCAAGTTATTGAGAGTTATTGGCAAATGAGAGAAACTTAAAGAGGGTTATTTGCAAATTTGCCTAACTTAAAAATTAAAATTAAACAAAGTCCATATTTCATGTGAACTACCGTACATACCCTTCCTCTTCTCCCTCTGCCTAACCACCCTTCACATGGTGGCGGCGCCTAACCCCAGCGCGACGGCCATGGGTTGGGGCACCAATTAGAGGCATCTCTTTTTTTTAAGTAATTAATTATTGGGAAAAAAAAGGCTGCGGTGAAGCTAGGGTGTGGCTGGTACGGTCGTGGTTGTGGGTTAGGTGGGGCTATGAAGGGGATTAGGTGGCTTGTTGGTGGTTGCGAGGTGGTTTGGTAGTGAGTAGTTGTTTTGGGACAAGGATAATTTGGAAAATTGTATTGAAATATAGATTTTTTTTTCTAATTATTTTGAACTACAATTAGCATTCCCTTATATTTTTGGACTTCGTGTATTTGGCCCCCTTCATTAATTTTTTCTAACTTGATCTCTGGCTCGTGGACATAACCTAGGGTCACCTTAGAATATTTTCCCAAAATGAATTTCCCAAACATTCTCATGAAATTTGGTTTTCTTATAAGAATACTGCAGGTTTTCTTATCACCCTTCAGGAAATTTGGAATGAGAGAAATAACATCCTTTTCCAGGGAAAAACTACAAACCCTCAGAACATTTTGGATAGGATTATGCACAAAACCACCCAGCAGGACCCAGTTTCAGATAACGGCAAAACTCCAAAGGACAAGATCCGGACTTTCGCTCACAACAAAAGGAAGATCCCCCTAATTGGAAAAGATTGCACCAATCCAACCATCACAGTCACTCTGAAAGCGAGACAAATAAGACCAGAGATCTACAAAATACAAAGCTGCGTGGAAGGCAAGCCTCTACTTCATTACGAATTCAAAGCCAAACATCGCCATCACGCCATCACCAAGGGACTCCACAGTACTTTAAGGGAGCTAATCCGCAACAGCCTTCTCCACATCAACCTGTCCATCCAAGATGCTAGCTTCATTCCCCACTTTACCTCTGAAGATGGAGATCGAAATGATCCTATGAGACGTTCAACCCATAATCTTTTAAGCTATTTCCATTGTTGTTCGGTTATCATTACTAATGCTGTCCACTTAAATTGTAATAGTATGAGGGACTAACTAACCCTTCTAACTCTTTGTCAAAAAAAAAAAAAAAAAAACATTCTCATGAAATCTAAAAAGTTTAGTTGATAGCGAAACACACCACGCAGCGTCTGACTCCACCTGCCCAATGCCCATGTGTTCCTTTTCAATTGACCACATTTTATAATTCACTTACAAGTTACATCGAACAATTTGGTTTCAACTTTTGAATATTTTTTCTATCACACGACTTAGCAGCTAGAAAGCATGGACACTTTGTTAAGGTAGCGTGTCTTGTGTCGGTCATGTGTCAGAAACGGACATTCTTCGAACACGCGTAAATCCGTATCCGACACACAAAAATATGTATCTAATTTTAACTTAGCAGTTACGCGATCGTACTCATCTTCCTCGAATATTCACCAACAATTGTCTCATTTTTGCCGTGCTTTTTTAGGGGAAATTTCTAAACAATCCTAGAGATTGTTTTAATAAAACAATCCAGTGGCATTTTTATATGACACTCCGTAAATAAGTGCAACTTTTGAGGTCAAAGTATATGCTTTTTAAATAACCCTAAAGTTGCACTTATTTACGGAGTGTCATATAAAAATGCCACTGGATTGTTTTATTAAAACAATCTCCAGGATTGTTTAGAAATTCCCCCTTTTTTAGTCAACCTTCTTTTCTTCACGAATGTGAAATCTCCATTAAATACTCAATTCCAAAACTCACATGCTTTAATTTCTCTTGTTTTCAACGTTTTTACATACATAAACTGTCATGCTCAAACAAAAATCTTGCTCATCATCTCCCAGTTTGACTACTCAGCAAACAAGTAAGTTTCTTTCGAATTTTTTTCTGTGCTTTTTCTTTCTGTTTGATCAATGGTTTAATTGGGTACTGTAAATTGTATTCAAATGGTAGTTTTTTGGAATTTTTTTGGAATTTTTTTGGATATTAAGTGAAAAAAAGGACTGAATTTTGATACGGGTCTTTGTTTATATTGTTTGCTATCAAAAATAGATAAGAATTTTTCATGTTAATTGCAAAAGAAGCAGAAAATTTTCGTGATCAAGGATGTGCTGGGCATAGTTAATGGTACTTTAATGGAGTAGCCGTTTATTTGTCATTTTTTTGTTATTGAGATAAATTAAAGTCTGATTTTTGAAGCGAAAATTTGTTTTATTTGACTGTAGTTAAAAAAATATATCTTGTCCTGTGATATGTTAAAGTAATAGAAAATGAAGCTGGAATTGGAAATGAGTTTTAGTGTGTTATTGATGAAATTGTGATTTTTGTGAAGTGTACCCAAAGGTGAAAGTAAGAGCTTCAGAGCTGGATGATGAGTGTGATCACTTGAGAAGTCCCTTGCAAGGTTTCAATTCTCTCTCCATTCGAGATTCGAATCGTCCTGGTAATTATCATGACCATTCCATAAATTATTGTTTTTAAAAAATGCTACTCGTATTTTTTTATGTAATGTTTTATGCTACTTGTATGAAATCCGAAGAAAGCTAGATGACTAACTTGAGTGATGGATGGCTCAGTTGGTAAGAGCTCTCTCTAGGTTCCACGAGATTCGGAATCGATTCTTATCCTTACCCTTAAAACTCTCTAAACACCCAAAAAAGGATGCTAATTGTGAAATAGAGGGCTTGTGGGTCCAACAATAGAATGAAATTACAAAATTTAGGCTATGTTTGTTCCAAAGGAAAATAAGTTTCATGGAAAATCATTTTCTAGGGAAAACAATTTTCATAGAAAATCATTTTTTCTCTAAAAATAAGTTTTATTTTGTTTGTTTGATTAGAGGAAAACTCATTGAAGAAATGAAAAATGAAATAGAAATGAATGAAGGATGGGGAAATGAATAAGGGAGAAGTAAGAAGTGAGGAGGAAATTGTGGCATTCCTTCTCTACAAAAGGAAAATAATTTTCCTTTTCCAAAGTGACATTTTTCATTTTGAGGAAAATGATTTTCCACCCATTTTCAAAACAAACAAAGGAAAACTAAAATAGGAAGGAAAATCATTTTCCAGGAAAATATTTTCCATCAAAACAATCAGAGCCTTAAATTCTTCTCAATGTGAGTTTTGTCCACTTATATGATTACTAACCTTGATTCGATTATTTTTGAGAGATGCTTACTCTTTGTTGGACATAGTTTACTTACAAGGTGTTTGGCAAGAGGGATAGAGATTAGAAGGATAAAAGAGTCGGACAAGGATAATGATCTGATAATAGTGATAAGGATAAAAATAAATTTAAGTGTATCCTTTGTTTGTCAAGAATTAAGTGTAAGATTGTCATTATTTATTTGTATGGTATTGTGTGTAACATAAAAGGTCCAAATACATTTAGTTTCGTTTTAAGTATGTACTGAGTTTTGATAAATATTTCTGTTAAAGGAATGCAGAAAAGGTCGTACCTTGCTTGATTATACATTGCATCACTTTAGTTTCCAATTCTRAGTTTAATAGTTAACATGTGTTTTTATTGCTCCTAATGTATTCGCACAAGTGAATTGAATTGGTCCCCTAAATTAATTTAATTTGCCAAATACTGTTGATTTGTGTATGGTGGTGGTTACAATATTCTTTTTGCCCTTTTTAATAGTATGATGCATACTTCTACAATTTGGCAGATCTATGATAGTATGATGCATGCTTCTATTTCACTGGGGTCATTGCTGTTTGTAGAAGTTACCCTGTTGTGATGTGTTGATCTATTATATTTTCTCTTTATGGATTGTCTATATGCTTTTTTATATTGTTGGTTCATATTTAAGGGCTATCTTAGCCTTGTTTAAGAGTGTAAGATATCTGTCTTCACTTTCTATAAGGAATCTATTTATCATGTGAGGCACGAAGTATATCATTATTTGGCAACCTTAAATGGAGGCTTTTTGATGTTCCTGAGGTAAGACTTCTAGATAGAATCAAGAACAAAAACGTACAATAGTTATGATCATTGATTGGGAAGAAACTAATGCAGTGATTGTTTTTGTAACGGTCTGGATAGGTTTGCTCCAGCCCCCTTAATAGTGATGGGCTCAAATATGTTTCATGTGCAGCCAATTTCCTGCAGATTAGGTAATTAGTTTAATGTTTCCCTCAAAAAAAAAAAAAAAAACCCTAATTAGTTTAATGTGGAGGGCTACTTGAATTTTGGAGGAGATCAAGGTGGAAAAGAGAAAGGAAAGCTCACTTGCAAATTGAAATGGCAATGGAATATGTCGTGCCTTGTGCTAGTGATCATGTCTGTTGTTCAGATTTTTCATTACATCTGAGTTTAATTAATTACACCAGGATTTAGTTTATTCAGCAATGTAGTGTCTTCTTCCCCTGTATTATTATTGATGGAAGAAAGATCTGTGATGGTTATATTGGGGTGTGGGGGATTCAATCATAAATTGAATTTGAGCTGTGGACGGAAGTTATCCGATCCACGATTTTCAGATCATAACATCTTCAATTTCAGGTGTATGAACCACTCAGGACAGRCATATTTGATTGCTGCTAGTGTGTCACAGTTTTCATGTTAAATGACAATTGAAGGCATGGAGCTATAGGAAGCCGTTACATCATAAGAAAGTACTAGCTGAAAGATATGTAATCTGCAGCCGTAAACTAGGAACTTAGTTGCTTAAGGCTAATTTTTAATTTCTTTCCTGGACACCTTGAAAAGACTTGTATAATGGCTAGAGGCAGATGAAGCCTCTAATTTGCCAAGTCATATAGTGTTCTTATAATTCAGTCTTTTTGACCAAATAATCCTTGCACAATTCAAGATCTTTGGAGCTGAGGCCTCTTTTCCAGACTTTTTAAACTTTGCTCTAATTCCTTGAAAATCATTGACCTTTCAGAATGAGTTACTGATTTCTCATAGCCATTCTTGAACTTTGGACCACTACTACATGGCATAAATCAAKAATTTGTRAGCATTGAATTTTTGATATGGATTGCATCCTCCACTYTAGCTCTTTATTAACTAACTTTTAAAACAGTCAGTGATTTGGCTTGAGCCTTTGCAACGTTCTGCCTTTGGCCTTTTTCCATGTAGATATASACAATAGCAAARTGCAGCTTATACTGTATTCTAGAAGAAATCTGCAATACTTGTTGCTTATTTTCCATAATGGCTTAGGATGTCAACAATCTATTCTGCTGCCACAACCGCTATCATCAAACCTTCTTTGCCTCCTCCAAACAAATTTCTTGATCCAGCTACCTGTTGTCTTCCCTTTAACACATGTGATATCAAGAGGTTGCTGAGTTGCAAATTTACTTATCTCCAAAGCTCTCACCCCGACCAAATTATGGTATTGTTGCTATGCATAATCATGTTTCTTAGTCWTTCCACCTGCATCTTGCTATGTTACTTTAGATGGATTGTTTATCTTTCTGCATTTGAAAATCTCTTCATGTGACGAATCCAACTTTTGCAAACCCTTTTCTTTCGTCTGGCACATGGGATCTACAACTTATTAAAGCCAAATATGCAGAGCTAAAGGTTAGGCTGGAGGCATGGTCTTTTACTCCCTTTTTTTATCACTTATTTTCTTTTGTTAACGCCTTTATATTGGCAAGTTCTTTCTGCAGTCTGCATTTTCCTTTTCTTTGCAGTAGGTCTGAAACTACATAAATGGCTGTTAGAGTGTTAGACATGGTTTACCTTTTTTATTTTCTTTTCTTACTTGCCAGTGACCCTTTGTTATTTTCTTTGCAACATGCATATATTGTTTGTCTTTAAGATGAGCCATCTTTTGATATGCTCAATGGCAACTTATATTTAAATAGGGGATGCTTTGTTTGTGATGTAATAGTCATTGAGTCTTAGGACTACAATTGTGCAGGTGCAGTTTATGTTACATATATTATCCAATACATGTGCTAGTGATAGCCAGCGTAAAACTTTGTCACATCTTATGACATGAACCACAATGTTGTGCTTAGTGATAATTATTTTTGTTGTATTAGTCAATGCGATCCAGTTTCACTTTTATGACCTCTAATTTTTATTTTTTTTTAATTCATGACAGTGAAAGAAACAAAACATTATCCATCAGTATCAGTTGCAAAGGTACCAAAGTCATACATTCCAAGATCAATTACTCCACCACCTGCCTTGCCAAAATGTAAGTTTCGTTGTTTTCTGCATAGTTGCTTGGTGTTTTGTCATGGATTCTTAAACGTAAGTGCTCTTGTTCATTTGGCAGCTGTAAAGAAGAGCGAATCAGAATCAGATGGTAACAAACCCAATATAAGAGCTAGTTCTATCCCAAGGCCACGTGCGGTCATTTCGAGCCCTGGTAATTCATTTTCTCAATTAACTTTAATTGATTTTGACGACACCTGCTCAATTGCTGTGTCAAGTTCTATCTTTTGGTTATTGAGATGCATGTTTTGTGTGTTATTAAGGTGTTTGTTTGGTCCTCCTAAGATATTCTAGTTTCTGTAAACTTGTTAAGTGTGGCACTTTGTCCATCTCTGCAATTTCTTTTCTACCAGTTAAACTTGGTAGTGACCCTTAGAAACCACAAATCATTCATACAAAGAACTAAGGTTACATTAAATAAAGACATACCAGAATATTTGGATATTTGTAGATGGGGAAATGATGCAAAACCTAGACAACGAGATACTCGGAACTGCCAAAATCTACAACTTCTCATTTAAGCATTGCACTAATGGAAGGGGAAACTTTGCTTATAGAAATGTTTTTAGTTGTCGTCTCTAGTAACTTTACACTCTTAATGTCAAGGCACAATACTCGAAGTTCTTGCACATTTCTTCAACCTATGTTGGATTATGAAAGCCAAAAGAGGTAACCCAGACAATGTATTCAGCCTTTCTTTGGTAAACTTAGCTTAACAACATGAATTTGGCACTGTCACAGTAGACACACAACAACAAGGTGCCTACTGGATATTGGGTTGCATACCTATGTGACAAAATTGTGAAATTATGATTGTGCTCAAAGAATGCGCCACCTTATATTGGATATTTGGATTCCCACAGTGTCTGATAACTCTTTACTGTTTACTTCAGATAACGATCAACTTTTGGGAAGTAAGAATAAATTCAAGGTACAACGGCCATCATCAGCCTTGAAAAAACAACACCTATCTCAAAGTAGACAATCGGAAGGAATGTGCAAACAAACAAGTAMTACTATGAAAAAACACGAATTGGTTCAAAGCAGGCATTCAGAAGGAAGGTGCACTACTACTTCTAAGAAGCCCATAAGAAGCAGGGAAAATAAAGAGACTAGTGTTGTGAATGAAGTGAAAGAAAAGAAGGCGTCAGATGTAAATATTAGAGTTCCAAGAACAAGCATTACGAAAGCAAAACCTTGCTTCACGATAACATGATTAATTGCGTATGGCAATACACAAAAGTTTTCGTTTGAAATTACTGTAACACTAKCGTAGTGGTGATACATAGCTACAGARTATTTATCCCATCAATGTGAATATGTGATCATGTTTGCCATATTTCAGTGTGAATTTTGTATATCYAAGTGCCTTCTARTTCAGATCTATCTCAYGTAGAAATGAGGCATTGCTTATTTGAGCGTTGTCTCGGGCATTTGTAGCTGGAATTCAGAAGTCATCTTAAGAACATTATACTGCACCAGATTAGTTAAGGTTAATTGAGTTGTGAAAACTTAGTTCTAATTACAGGTTAATAGGTTATGAATAAAAGAAACTCCATACGACCCTTATTTTATGTATGATTTGGGAAATTCTATTTTAAAATTTTACACATTTGTGAAAAATTTGTTTATTTGCGAATAGTATTAAAACATAAGTTACACAAATATTGAAATATAGAATGAGTGCAGTAGTGCACTATATATATGACTTTAGAGCTGCATAAAATTTTTAAGTTGATCATCTGACTGAGGTTGATTTATTAAATTAAATACTCCCTCTGTTTTTTATTGGATGTTTTATACCAATTTGTCACGGAATTTATAGAGTTGATTGAGTCAGATAAAAGAGTAAAATGCGTGAATGAATATTTTATTTTAGAAAAATGTAATTTTAGGTGGATAGATTGTGTGAAGTAATGAAGATTGAATATAGAAAAGTGTAGTTCATTAATGTTTGAGTAAATWAAATAAGTAAAAAARTAAATAAATTATTTTWAAAAATTYTAAATTGATTTGGAACACTTATWTAAAAACATCTCAAAATAAAAAGTGAAACAATTAMAAAAACGGATGGAGKATAATAGAAGGTGTTCTTGATTCCTTTTGACATTGTTTGGTTTGAATTTGGTTTCATTATTTATTTCATTTATGGACTATATATTTATATCTAAAAGTTCGATTTTACTAACGAACATCCCGAGCCGTTAGCCAAACACTAAATATATTTCGTAAAATAGTAGTATTAATCTTGAAATGTAGGCAAAATTCATATGTCAATTAGTGTACTAGATATTTAAATTCATATAATATTTACATTTTTAATTATCTTATCTAACATCCGGAGTCCTCGTTAGCTTTTGTCTTGTTATAATTGTTTGGTCGCCAAATCTATTTTAAGTTTTATGTATCTTGAAATTTTAAACAAGAGTTTAGATTAAGGTTACCCAACCATAATCCAAAGAGAGATGCCCTTTCGGGCGAATAAGACCGAAGCCAAATCTACTCACCCCGAATCCAACACAAACGTTTCCTACCTCTAGTATTACTATTAGCCATGTATATGGGCTAGTAATGGCTAGTATATTGAGTCCTGAGTTCTGACCCCAAATAATTCATGTAACCTTATCCCAAATCCATGAATCTAGCCTCTCCCTTTTCCCCATTGGTCAGAATTTTCCCACCTCAGCTTTATATTCTACCCAAATTTCTGCATTCAAARACTCTGATCAWAACATTTGAAGTCACACATAACATGGCTACTACAACTGCGACACTCCAATCTTCACTTTCCTCACCAAAAACCTGCATCAAATCATGCCTTCCAAACAAGCCAACACCA
>SNQN01001419.1:0-30691 GCA_008642245.1 Bassia scoparia
TATTAGTAAGATTGATTCAAGCACTGGTTAATGAAGATTGGCCTCAGCTTCCCTGATTCTTATGTGCATTATCTTCCAGAAGGAGGGTTTTTGATCAAAACCCTCTGTTTCTTCTTAGTTCTGAACCTAAATCAAAAGAAGCCAATACGATCATTTAGATGTTCGAAAGCTTGGGGCCTTTTCATCCTAGTTTGTGGGACCATTTATTCAGCAGATTTGGAGTACTGAAGTGTCAGTTGTTTACTATGTTATAGGGTGTGAAAAAATTATAGTGCTCAAACAGGAACTTTAAAGAAGCTGAATAAGGAATTTTCTAGTATTGAGCGAGTTATGAGGAGACTAAGCAAAAAAGCTAAAGGAAGTACAATTGCAGAACAGTCTTCTCCTACAACCAGAGTTGTTCAACCAAGAATATCACATTGGCTGAGTTTCAGCATTAAAGGAAACTTTATTTTGCACACTTGCCAGCAGAGCTCAAGGTTAAATTGGCTAAAGGTTGTTGATGATGAATACGACCTTCTTCAAGATAGATGCATTGAAGATCTAGAAGTACAGAAAGAAGTATTGGGTTGTCAAAGACTTGCATCCGAGGTTTGGTGTGAGCAACCAGGGATATTTGCCAATGCTTTTATGGATTTATACAGTCTTACTAGGCTCTGTAGCTGGTGTAGAGTTCCAGTGCATATAGATGTTGTGAGGATGGAGCTGTCCTTGATGATACCATTCTTTATCTTGAGAGTTTCTTTTTCTGCTGAAGCATCAGCAGCTCTTTTTCCATTCAAAATGAACAAGGGCACATGGCCAGATGGTTATAATAGCTTTTCTTTTAAAAGAAAGCTTGGGGTGTTGTAGGTGATGAGATTACTCAAAGCTGTGCATCCAATTTATTTCAAAATGCTCAGCCGATTGAAGAGCTGAATTGTACTACTTTTTCTCACTGATTCCTAAAGTGGAGTTATCCCTATTTCAGTTTGGCGGCATTATAGGCCAATTTGCTTTAAAGTGCATTACAAAGCTGTTGAGTAGCAGGGAAGCTGGTTCTCCCCTCAAACCGTTGTTTTCTTCCCACCCAAACAGGTTTTAGAGGAAGAAATTATCCACAACATTCACATCATTCAGCGATATTTGTATCTGTATAACAGGAAGAACTCCCCAAGTGGTTGTCTGCTGAAGATTGAATTAGGAAAGCCTATGACTTTGTGAGATGGGACTTCCTGAGGAGCATGCTTTAATGCTTTTCACTTTCCTGCTCATTTTATTAAGCCTGATTATGATTTGTGTTTCTTCCCCACCTTTTCCCTTAATATTAATGGTGCACCTGAAGTTTCATTCAAAGGAGGAAGGGGTTTGTGACAGGGTGATCCAAATGTCAACCCTTACTTTTTTGTTGGCAATGGAAGTTATTTGTCTAGGCTTGCTTACAACAAGATAGGACGTTCCTACGGGTTTCACTTTCATTCTAAGTGTAGAGTTTGAGGCTAATCACGTTGTTTTTGCTGATGATTTTGGTCCTCTTCTGGCAAGGCGGACAATCTTTGTATGTTATTATTGAGATGCCTGGCAACCTTTGCTTCTCTTCAGTGTTGATTGCTAATTCAGGTTAAATCCAACACTTGTATTGGTTGTAATGGTGATCCAACTTTGAGGAGAAATTCATGCCATTTTTGGGTTTTTAGAGGACCCATTGCCCTTCAAGTATCTAGGGATACAAGTAGTTTCTCATAGAAGCACTTAGTTAAAAGATGATGTCAATGCCTTGGTTGATTAAAATCACTTCTAGAATCCAGAACTTGGGGGTCTAGAACCCTAATTTCTTATGTTGGGAGAATTGTGCTGGTGAATTCAGTGTTGCCATTGACTTTACATCTTATTGGCTTCTATATTTATTATCCCCAGAGTGTCAGAGGAGATTTCTTCTATATGTAGAAAAACTTCCTTGTGGGATGGTAGGACGGTTTCTAATCGGGTCCCTCGTATTGCTTGCGGACATAGGTGTGAGGCCTAAGGTCTCAAGGTGGTCCGGGGGTTCTTGATGCCAATATGAATATGGCTTTATTAGGGAAAATGGTGTGGATGTAGCAAATAAACAAGGAGAGTTTATGGCTGAGTGGTATTGATAACTTGTTATATGAAAAGGAAGGGAGTGGAAGAGCTACCTTGCAAGCCTTAGCCTTTAGACTTGGAAGCAATTTTGTAAAATGAGGAGGTGTTCAAAGCAGTTATAATAGAAATTGTTGGTCTGCCGATCCAAGGGTTATTCAGTTACAAGTGGTTATTAAATAGTTCCACATCAGTACCCTAAGGTGCCCTGGGCAAAGTGGGTTTGGGAGCGGTTTGATTTGCCTAAGCATCGATTATTTGTTGGATGCCATGTGGAAGAGACTAAGGTTAAGCTTTCTTTGACAAGGATGGTTGCCATGGTTTGATGATTCTTCCCTCATGTCATACTGAGCCCCATGAGCAATAGAACACCTGTTCTTTTTCTTTTCTTATAGTGTTGCACAAACAAGAATCCCATATTAACGACGGATTACGACGTCGCCAAAACGGTCGGAAAAAACATAATTACCGACCGTTTTTTTATAGGACCAATTTACCGACTGTTTTTATAGAGTTACGAACGTTTATTTAGCATGGACGCGAGATTACCGGAACCCGCTACGTGCATTACTGACCGAGACGGTCGATAAATATATTAAAAAAAACAAAAGCGACCACAATGGTCGGTCAAACTAGGTTTGGGCCTTGTTAATACCCCCTCCCCTCTTTTTCTCCTTATTTCCTTAATCCTTACTCTCCTCACTCACGTCTCTCCTTACTCTCTCTCTCTCTCTCCTCATTATCGTCCCCTCTCGTCTCACCTTCTCCTCACTCAACGATCCCTCTCTCTTCTCGGATCCGCAAGGCAACCGACGCGAAACCTCCTGCGGCTCTCCTCGCCGCAGCCCAACCGCCGCTGCCGCTGCCTCCCTCTCCCGTCATCCCAACCGCCGTCGTTGCCTCTCTGCAGCCCAACTATGGGTTTTTTTTATGGTTTTGTTCTGTCCTTTCAAATTAATTTTTAGGGTTTTCTTTTTAAAATTTGATTTTTTTGTGGTTTGTTCTTCTTCAAAATTTTATTTTGTGGTTTTCTTTAATTTTTTTTCGTTGTTAACAATTTTGGTTTTTTATTGATTATGATTACTGATTTTTTATTTTCGGTATTTATTTTTCGTTTACAATTTTAGAATTCGTTACTTCAGTTTCAGATCTCGTTTTTTTTTTACAAATTTCAAGATCTGTTTTTTCGGAATTTCCAGATTCTTTGTTGCTTTTTTTTCGAATTTTCGATTTCTGCTTTTCCAATTTTAGAATTGTTTTTTATGTAACAAATTCCCCCCTTTCATTTTTGTTTAGATCCTTGGTATTTATTTTGTAGTTTCCAGATTTCTTGTTTTTTTCCTAAAATTTTCAGATTTTTCATTGTTGGTTGTTACTTCAGGTGTTGTTGTTGTTCTACTGTGAGTTGGTTAATTGTAGTCGATTTATTTGATATTGTTGGTTGTTACTTCATTGTTGTTAGATAGTTGTAGTGTAGAGTTGTTGTTAGATTTAATTGAATTGTTGTTGTTAGATTTATGTTGATTTCTTGATTTTGTTTGTTGTTGTTTTGTTCAACTGTTTGAAGGATGAAGATAAGTTTGTGGAGCATGAAGAATTCAAAGATCTTTATTTTGTTATTTTGTAATAGGCTTTATTTGCTCTTTTTATTTAGGCAATTTTTTTGTAATTGTTAAATTAAAATTTTATGTTAATTCAATAATATAACTCTATACATTTCATTATGTTGATTCATAGTGTTGTTTAATGTTTCAATGGTTTATCAAACATTAGTTTGCATTAGTTTGTATGATGTTTTTAGCCAATATTTAGTTCGCCAAAATTAAAATCCAACAAAATAAAAAACACTCGAAACAAAGGATATAGCAAAAGCGAAAAAGAAAAAAAAACTCGTCAAAAAAAAGAAAAGAAAAAATACTGTTCATGATTAGCGACCGCTTGACGGTCGGTAAAAGTCAACAACCTTTAGTGTGTTGACTTTTACCGAACCGCCAGACGGTCGGTAAACTCTGGATTACCGACGTTAAGCCGTTGGTAATCCTGAATTTGGACTTGACTCTCCAATATTTGTGGCGGCGGTAAATACAGTCGGTAATAAATTACCGACCGTTTTTTAAACGGTCGATTAAACCCTAAATTACCGACCAACGATTGTTGACCGTCCATTTACCGACCCTATACGGCCGAAAACTATTTCCGACCCGTTTTCCGCGTTTTTACCGACCATTTTTGGTTTGTTTCAGACGGTCGGTAATTGCTGGTTTTCTTGTTGTGTGAGTTGTTGTTCTGCCTTGTCCAAGATTCTGCAGATACACATACAGCCTAGGGACTTGGATCGTTGTATTGCTGGTTTAATATATGATTATTGCGCAGCAAGAGAAACCAACAAGTTGGAATCAACGACAGGACTACTGAGTTTTGTGATCAATCAATGTGTCATGACTTGCATAGCAAGACTAGCTTGCTTTGTTGCATGCTCTACTTCAGCCCAAGAAAGAAAAAAGAGAGCTTGGTTGAGAAATTCATTGAATGTGTAACACTGAAGTTGTTGGTTTTGTTGGTTGTGCTGCAGATGATTAAGGAGATTGGTGGAACCCCTTCCTAGAAGGTTGGTCCTCTTCTTCTTTGATGAGCCTTTGCCCTCCTCTCTTTTTGGTGTTTTGTTTCCTTTTGATGCGGCTTTGCCTTGTTCTGTAGGGCTTTTGCCCTCGTCCTTGTACAATTTTTGGTTATAATATAAATTCTTTTACCTTGTCAAAAAAAAAAACTTTATTTCCCGTTTGGGGGGGGGGGCATCTACTTGATTCCATTTTCTCCCTTAGTAAAAACCCTCCCCAATGACAAGAACTTGTAGAAAGCATCCACCATTGATCGAATTCATTCATCCATCATTTTGAAACGCTAAAGGTAACATCTTCTAGCTACTTTGGTAACATCTCTAACTTGTTTTCAATTAGGGTTTATGCATATTAGGTCGTACATTTCTCGATTGTGTCAAATAAGGTTTTTCCGCTATTCAATTTGTGAGGAAAATGAGTCCTTAATTGTTTAATCACTTAATTATTTCTGTCCATTTTCTTTAATGTTGAAGCAATTACCAAACACCAAATTACTCAAAGACATATACGCATGGGGACAATTTAAAGGCAAGGTTTTGCTATTACCAAACAGTATAGTCATTCAAATCGTGCTACTCAATAATCAAAGTCCTAAAGAACAAACAACTAATGCCAATATAATACAATAACTAATGTTACATTACTTAGGGGTTTTACCTTAATTGAAAAAGAATGTGACAGTAAGAGAAGAACGAAGTTGGTAATATGGGCCGAAGATATCAAATGTTAGGCAACGGTGGTAGTACTTATCATAAAAAATATGCTTAATGTGGTAACTTGTTTACAAAATGTAATATTTTAGTTAATTGTTAACCTAAAAATCCTTAAGAAACAACTAATACAAATAATTTAATATTGCAATGGATTGTAGAGCTAAAAGCGAACGAGGTTGCAATTACTTGATAACATTAGAATGAAGCAAGTATTCTATTTTAATTTTTATTTGCCCATTATTTTGATCCATATATATTATGTTGGATATGTAAATATGATATATCAAGCTAATTAAATATAATTTCTTGTATTCTAAGTTAACTACTACGTACATACATGGAACAACTTTTAACAACCAAAACAAAGAATGATTTATGACCAAATGACATGATTCATAGGATTATTCAATTATGAGAAAACGTCAAAATTGAGGAGAAGTTAATTAATACATTGAAAGTGATTTTTATTTTTTTAAAATAACAATTTTGGAGTGCTTTTCATTTTCGTAGAATGTAAATCACATGTTGAAATTACATGTGGACCGTCGGATGAGATATTCACATGGCACTTGGACGTAAAAAAGAATCAAAGGAGCATAATCAACGGTCAAGATCTTCCTACAAATGTGACAATGTCACGTGAATAGACTTTTAGCAAAGGAGGAGGACCATGCCTCGTGAAAACTAAACCCTTTTCCCTTTCATATGCCATATTTCCTCCCACCTTTTTCCATTACATTGTTTGTGCTCAATTATTGCAACTTTTGAAAGAATTTGACATTGACTTGAAGCCCCTAGCTCGAGGGAAGGGCAATGATCTAACATCTAAGGGTGTTAATTAACTCGTTAATAGTTAAATTGTGATTTGGTCGAGAATGCGATATAATGTTATTTATTAACTTATTATTAAGAGCCTCTCTGCCTCTGCCCTCTGGTATCATAATGTTTAAATTTAGAAATTTTCATTTTGAAATGAATACGAGAAATAGTTATTTAAATATATCAAATCACAACTTTTAAAATTTATGGGTTGTTTCAAATGAGCCTCATTTTCCTCCATATTTTCTCATACTCGCAAATAATAAAGGTTAAAAATACGATAGTTTATTGGTCATCCAAGATAAAATTGTGTTTTATTTTATCTCATATGATTTGATCTTAATTGTTCTTACCTAAACTAAACTTTTTAATTGAACTTATTATACTCCGGTTTTTTTCCTCAATAATTTTTTATCTAATTTGATCAATTTGGGTGAAATAATTTTTACAATGTTCCAGTAAATTGAATCAAACATGTTAAGTTTCTCGATTGATCTCAATTTTTATTTTTCTAAATCACGACGACTCTAAAATTATTCTACAAGTAATTGCATTCATTTAGATTTAAGTATTAGAGCATTTGAATTAGTTGAACCAAATATACCCTTAACCGTAATTGTAGTAAAAACAAGAAGTAGGGCCGCTGAAGCCGTAATAGGGTGTAAGACGGAGAAAGTAGAACGCACAAACAAAAATTCGAAAGGTCAAACCCGTGTAGCACGAGCACGACTTGAGTGTTATTAGTTTGTTAGTGACTTACTGTGGTCTGTGGTAGTGTGGTATATGCAAAGCAACCGCTAACTATTCCTTTCATTTCGAATTATTCGCTACAACACTTTTTATTTAAGGATATTTTAATTTGTTTGCTACATTTTCTTTTTAGACAAAATACTATCTCTATCTCTATCTTTCTCCGCTCGCACAATCCCCTTATTTTTCTTCAACAAAATTCGTCTAGGAGTCCGCACACACTCCAAGTGTAATGACTAAATCAAAACGGAGAAAGTATATACTAGGCTATTAACGAAAGCAGGAGATGAAGAAAGCGAAATGGGCTGGTGATCTTCTTGCTCACTTCATCTATAAACAAACAAGTTACACGTGCATTTTTACAACTGTGAGGTCTACCGTCCGTCAACATTAGTCCCTCTAGAAGACCCAACAACACGCATTCGGATACATCGCATTATTGCATACACGCGCATTGTTATTTTTGCCTGTATTTTGTGATTTTTGATAAGTAAAAAGTTAATAGATTAAATTTTTATATTGAGAATACTCGTGGTTGTAAATGAAAAAAATAGAGAAAAATAATACTTCCTCCGTTTCTTATTAATTGCACCGGTTTTCTATTACGGAAATTTCACATTAATTGCACCACTTTACTTTATAACTAGATTTGGTACTACTCCGTTTTTTTTAGTTGTTCACTTTCTATTTGGGATGTTTTAAATAGTTGTTCCAAACCAATCTAAAAAAATTTTTTCACATTTTACTTACTTTATTTTACTCTAACATTAATGACTTACCCCTTTCTAAAGTCAACTTTCATTCTTACCCAACTTTTCACCCAAAATTACTATTCCATAAAATTCATTCACACATTACTCTTTTACCTAACTTATTCAACTTTTTACCCAACTTACTCAACTATTTATTTAACTCAATCAACTCTTAAAAACCGTTCCATAATGGTATGGAACATCTAAAAATAACGGAGGGAGTATTTTTGGGATGAATTGACCTATACCCTTTACAAATTTGTAATTAACCTCTAACACTAACCCATGTGGTGGGCCATCAACACACCTACTACCCTTCACACACCTAATACTCCATCAAAAATTACCTCGGAATCCGCAAAAGGCAAAGTGTGCAATTAATAAGAAACGGAGGAAGTATATCACTTTAAATTAGTAAAATATGATCTTGAAACACTTCATTATACTTATTGTTATGATAATTAATGTTTACGTTGTGTGACGCTCCTTCTAATATATTAAGACAATAATTACTCTCATGTGTAAGTTGTTATAAAAACTAGTTTTTACACCTATGCTTGCACCGACGTTATTTTTAGTTAGCATTACTCTTTTGTATAATTTTAAAAGTGTTGAATAAAATAAGACGAAAAATGAGAATATCAAAACGGTGGGAAACAAACATTTTTAAGAAAAAAAATTGTCATATGTCATTTAACATAAATGACAGTATTTGGATAATCTTAAGATAATAATAATAATGATGATGATGATCATAAAATAAAATAAATAATAATAATAATTATAATATAGAGCAATGGATAAATTATAGTTTAATAGAATTGAAAAATACCCCGTAGTAAATAAAGATCGAATAATGCTTGTAATTAACATAGAAAGTTTTATTTAGTAGAATAATTGAAAATGATGTGTCACAGAAGGAAGAGAATGAGATACTCCGTATTTATGATGAGGGAGAAGATTAATTTTTGAGGAGCACATGACAATTTCACAAATTCATGAAAATGAGGTGTTGTCATTTAATTATTAACTACTCCGAGTAACTAGTTTTTAACTGGGGGATACCAATCCGAGAAATGATAAACATATAGCAGTAGAATTATAACGCAGTTACTGTTCACTTTTTTTGTCACTATTTCGCATTGTTTGTCAGTGTTCATATTTTTTAAAATGTAAATAAGATAAAATTCACACCAAATTATAACATTATCCATGTAACACAAAACCAATAATTCTCCACTTTACCTGTGAAATAAATAAACTAAAATAACGAGAGAACCATTGACGTTCACTGCCCGTGTTCAAACGTTTAGCAAAACAACCTTTTTGCAGCGGAATTCAAGTAGCAAAAATAGTGTAAACCAAATATTAAAATCCCAACATGGAAAAACTCGTTTAACAGTTGGAACCATTACGCCCTTATTTGCAACCAAGGTAAAATCTCTTTTTAAAAACATAGTACTCAAAATATCAAAAACGTTCTGAAAGAGTCCTACAAAATGAAGTTATTAAAATACGTTCGGCTCTCTCACTTCAGACCATCCTCCACTGTCTAGTTACTTTATGCAAAACCTCTGTGAGAATCTGCTCCCCATAATTCCAATGAAATAAGATCATCACAGGTCCACCAAAAGAAGAAATGTGGACAATACACAAAACACAAAAGCACGCAGATCAGCAAACGCTGAGTACATACAAATACGAAAATCAAAAACAAACGGACAGCACCTCCCCTAAAAACTGGACATTACCAAGTTACGAACACCTGCGTTAGAACAAAAGAAACCCAATTGTGGTGTTCTAACCACTTAACAGCATCATACTTATACACGGATCCCAAACTTATCAATAATACTACCTTAGAATACAGCTGCTCCACAATACACAATCCCAAAACATCGATAGCTTCTGATAACTAGATGGTACCTAGCTGCAAAATATTTACTCAACTCCCAATACATGACTCAATATATTATACTAATTAGATTATGATTTGAGCAATAGACAAGGTTGTCCAAATCCCAGACACACGAGGTGCACAAGTTCAAATCCCAGACACACGAGTGCCACAGTTCAATTCCCCATGCCTCTCCGTCGAAAGGCAAAAATGGTGAACGGGCGCGACTCCGTCACCGAAGCTAGTGAGATCTCAGCTAACCCCTATCAGATATTAAGATATCCAGAACGAAAGTAATAGTAAGAAAACCTGAGAGAGACGCGTTGATCAAACGGCCCTCGGAAGGAAGCGAATGAAAATCGCAACCCCAACCCCTGATTGTCAATACTCCAGGACGTGCACAATCCAGAGTTTTATTGCTCATTCATGTTTTATTATTAATCGTTAATATGACAAGTTCATATGACACAAACAACTTACAAACACATACAATTATTTAACCAAATAACCTCGTCATTAAGACTTGAATACTTCCCTTACTCAATTCACACATTAAGTCATGAACGAGTAATAAATCACCTCAGGAGTAAGTTTAACTTGACTCCACTTGAATTCAACATATATCAAAATTCACCTCATGAAGCAAGTGATACTTGACTACATTTAATTCTTCTGTATTTAAACCTCAGTGACAAGTTTTACTTGACCCATACTAAATCCATCATTATATTATAAAATTACCCTCAATAGACCGAAATAATTAATTAAAGACAATTGATTAGTTGTCAACCTCCATAATCACACTCAACGAATAATCCATTCCACAAATTCCTCAATCTCCAAAAATAAACCAATATACCAATAAATAATTGCTTGTGACTATCAAACAACTTCATGGACGTTTCCTACTCAATGCTTCATGTTATAAACATCCCAACAACTTTAAGATCAAGGTTCGCAAGTAGTAACGTACCTTGCATAAAACCGGCGACAAGCCACTTTAACACATAGAAATCGACCTCTACGAAGTCTTCTCCTAATCATATAATAGAACTTTGATCAAACACTTGACTTAATTTACGCAATACTAAGTGGTTTAATGTGCCTCAAGAGTTACTAAAAACATGTTTTATTCTTCATAAAAACCCCATTGATAGAATAATATTGTATTATAGCTAAGCTTGAAAATCATAAAAATCTAGTTTTCAATAATGAATTCAGCATTTTAATTTCGTTTAACAAATCTGAAATTTTCCTTTCACTCAAAATCATTTACAACCCAAAATATACTTATACTAGTAATAAAATATATTAAATCATTTGGTTTTTGAAATGAAACCATTATTTTCAACACTAATCAAACTTCAAAAAATTTATGAAAAAATCTGAATTTATTGAAACTTGCAAAGACAAGGTCTAGGCTTGTATAACCATATATAATAGTTCATAACAAGTTTAATTCATACAAAAACATTATTTAAAATCATCAAAACCCTTAATAACAAATCTGAAATTTTGTTTAAAGCCTCAAAATTTTCAACTTTTGATTTCATACAACTCATACATCACAAAACAACCATTAAATCATCAAATTATCAAAAACCAATTTAAAGCCCTAATTTAATCTTTATTAAATCTGAAAATAATGTTTTAGTTAGACAACAAGCAAGACAATAGTATAAGCAAATTCATGAAAATTTATACTTAAACAATAGCATAAAGATTATTGTAATTACTTAGGATTAATCATAATTTATCATGATTAACAAGGAAAGGAAAAGACACAAATAAGAGGGAGAGAGGGAGGACCGACTGAGGCGGCTGGCGCTGGTCGCCGCAGCGGGCGCTGGGCCAGCTGGCGCAGCAGTAGTCTCGCACAAGCGCAACACGCAACAACAGTGCAAGCAACAGCAACGCAGCACGCAGTAACAACCGCAGCACACAGCAGCGCAGCAACGCAAGCCACGACACAGCACCAACCAACCGCCGTAGTGGTCGCCGGTTCCGGTGCAGCAGGCAGCGGCGGCAGCAGGCTTTTCTCTCTCTCTCTCGTGCTTTTCTCTCTGTCTCTCGGCTTCCTCCTTTTTTTTTTTTTTTTTTTTTTTTTTTGAAATAATGACTGAATGTGAAGGTGGCGTGAATAGGGAGAGTGAGGAAGGATATATAAAACCCTTTTCTTAAATTAGGTTTTATTAGATAGATTTGAATATCCTTTTTTTTTTTTTTTTTTGTTAAACTATCGTTTGGATAAAATAAATAAAATAAATAAAATATTATGAATATATCTTAAGGAAAGATAAAATTAAATAGAATTTAAGTAAATCGATCGTTTTATAAATAATTGTTTATATTTATAAGAAATATAGTTATAAAAATATCCGAATTTTACGGGGATTACAATCTACCCCCTAAAGAGTTTCGTCCCCGAAACTTATCCCAAATCCACAGAATTTCAATCGAAAAAGGTATTTGTATTGCTGTAACTACTGTATCACTGAAATGATTCTTCCAGTGCCCACACTTGACACCATTCACACACTTTCATAGTAGTGTACTAAACCAAATTAAGCCTCCAGGCCAAAATCAAAGCAACTTGAGTAATATTTGACAAAACAGGCACAAAACAGCCAAAATTGAAGCGATAAGTAAGTAAAACAGGCAAAAGCGCGAAATTTATCGCATTCTACCCCTCTAAAAAAAAGAGTTACGTCCCCGTAACTCACCCCAACGAACAAGACGCACTCAGCAAGACTAGATACTTCTCCAAAAAACACTCAGGATACATAGTAAGACACCACAATGACCAAAGACATAACTGTTCTAACACATCTTACATTGGAAATATGCAACGTGTATGACTTAGAAGTGTTTCTAGGCAGTCCTCAATTTCGCAACATGTTCTTCCTCATTCCTCGAATATACAGATATCAGCAATAAAAACAACCACAATTTGTCTAGGTACTCATGAATACTCTATTCGTTAACTCCATAAAATTCTGTGACCCAAACTTTTATCCTCGATATTTGTGTTACCCAAATGTATGATCATAACTCATGGTGCCCAAAACGAGTCTCCAAGGTAGTTTTGAATGTGTGCGTATCAACCTCAACTGGTGACACTTGACCTCAGGTCAACCTAAAATCACTATCCTTTGTAACGGTCATATGACTCATCTATTCTCGGTAAATGATACTCATCCTCTTATAGTGACATAGTTTAATTCCCAATAATCAATACACAGTCGAAAACTTTCATCTTTTCTTCACGAAATAAATGGTGTTCTGAATGTGAGGATTAGCCTATTAGTCCCTTATCTATCGTCTGCAATTTACTCATTAACTCCTAACTTCGATGGTGCCATTCTATGGGTCGTTGTGAAATCAGGCACTCCATGAAAATAAACTATGGTAACTCGACTTCCTCTAGTTTTCACTCCGAAATATCCTCTGGCAAAAACATTTGAACTCATTTAACTTCTTGTTCTATTCTCTTATCTCCTGACGCTCAAGTCTTTCAACAACAAAAATATACTGGGTATCCTGACTCATAAGCATAACTGTTTATGGTAAAAACTAGTCTCCAACTATTCGATTGTTCCAGACTCCTATAGGTCACATTCCTCTCCAATAGATCCCTTGTGTAGCTTTCTAATTCACCATCTCACTAGCATGTATATCCCAACTGTGATCTCCAATAGACATCCAAGTTCCCTCAGTCAAACTCAACAACATTAATGGGCAATCAAACGGATAAAACAACAGGGCTCGAAAAAGAAAGGTTATTTGGGTGACAACAGGTGTGAAACGAGAATAAGTAACATCAGGATCAAACAAAGTCCAGACTCATAATAACAATGTGTCATTCATAGGTGATCGGTTCAAGGAGTGTCTTAATATCCTACTCCATTGATCCAAATACAATCCAAATAATCACAAGATTAGGCATTCATTTGGAGATAATTCTCCAATCAAGTAGGACACATATTAGTTAGGTACGGGTATATATATCAAAAATGGAAGTTTAAAAATAATCCAGTAAAATCATAAATTGAAAAACCAATTATCTAAATATTTGAAATAGAAATAGTATGGTCAGAGTGAAATATGCTGATAATAAAATAATATAAGGTAATTATAGGAGTGGTGCCGAAAGTGGCGAAATATCTAAGATAATTTGTCAATAGGATAAATAAAAATAAAATAAAGTTAGGCGTGCAAGAATAAACTTATCATAAATTGTTATCAATAATAATAAGTAAAATAAAGAATGTCTAAAACGAAGAGATACTCTGTTAAGAACTTAATAAAACGTTTGTCCTTTATTGTTTCAACGAAAATAGGTATACAAGATGTAAAATGAGAGATAAGTGTTATGACATTGTTCCTTAAAGAGAAAATAGGGTAATACAAATTTATTTGTGTTAGAATCTTGAATAATCAAAAGACTTTATTGTTTAGCAAAAATTATTTTCGAAATGAGTGGTTCGAGTAAAAAAAAATTAGCATATCATACTCCCTTAAAAGAGAGTTACGTCGCGGAACTCGAAAAGAATGTTAACAACAGTTTGTGTAAAAGGAAAATTGTAATTGAGTGGTTGTCCAATTAAAAAGAAATAAGACACGAAACTGATGTACCAACAAACATGTATAAAATTGAATTACATAGAGCAATTATTCCAACAAGTACAAAAAGTGTGAAAAGAAACACACAAACGGTCCCGTCCTAAACTACCCAAATCTACCGAATTTGTTGAAGAAAGGAAGAAATCTTATAATATTGCTTTGTAAAATAATATTGAAAAATTTGAAATAAAACAGAGTTTGTAAAAGAATTGAAAGGAATTTTCTGGCTTTTAAACTGATACCACTTGTAACACCCCATAATTCCTCCACTTTACCTGTGAAAAATAAACTAAAATACGGAGAACCATTGACGTGTCACTGCCACGTGTTCAAACGTTTAGGCAAAACAACCTTTTTTGCAGCGGAATTCAAGTTAGCAAAAATAGTTCAAACCAAGATATTAAATCCAACATGAAAAACTCGTTTAACAAGTTGGAACCATTACGGCCCTTATTTGCAAACCAAGGTAAATCTCTTTTTAAAAAACATAGTAACTCAAAATATCAAAACGTTCTGAAGAGTCTACAAAACGTGTAAGTTATTAAAATACGTTCGGCTCTCCACTCAGACCATGCCGTTCCTAGTTACTTTATTGCAAACCTGTGAGAAATCTGCTCCCCATAATTTCCAAATGAAATAAGGATCATCACAGGTCCACCAAAGAAGAAAATGTGGACAATACACAAACACAAAAGCACGCAATCAGCAAAGCTGAGTACATACAAATAACGAAAATCAGAAAACAACGGACAGCACCTCCCTAAAAACTGGACATACCAAGTTACGACACCTGCTTAGAAACAAAAGGAAACCCAATTGTGGTGTTCATCAACCACTTAACAGCATCATACTTATACACGGATCCCAAACTAGATCAATATAACAACTACTTATACATACAGCTGCTCCAATACAATACAATCCCAAAACATCGATAGCTTCTGATAACTAGATTGTACTGCAAAATATTTACTCAACTCCCATACTGACTCAATATTATACATATTAGAAATGATTGAGCAATAGACAGGTTTCCAATCATCCAGACACAAGAGTGCCACGTTCAAATCCCAGACACGAGGTGCACAAGTTCAATTCCCCATGCCTCTCCGTCGAAAGGCAATCAAATGGTGAACGGGCGCGACTCCGTCACCGAAGCTAGTGAGATCTCAGCTAACCCTATCAGATATTAAGATATCCAGAACGAAAGTAATAGTAAGAAAAACTGAAGAGAGACGCGTTGATCAAACGGCCCTCGGAAGGAAGCGAATGAAATCGCAACCCAACCCCTGATTGTCAATACTCCAGACGTGCACCAATCCAGAGTTTTATTGCTCATTCATGTTTTATTATTTAATCTTAATTTATTGACAAGTTCATATGACTCACAAACAAGACTACAAACACATACCAATTATTTTAACCAAATAACCTCGTCATTAAGACTGAATACTTCCCTTTACTCAATTCACACATTAAGTCATGAACGAGTAATAAATCACCTCATGGAGTAAGTTACACTTGACTCACTTGAATTCAACCATATATCAATCACCTCCATGAAGCAAGTGATACTTGACTCCACTTTAATTCATTCTGTATTATAAACCCTCAGTGAAAGTTTTACTTGCCCACTAAATCCATCATTATATTATAAAATTACCTCAATAGACCGAATAATTAATTAAAGACAATTGATTAGTTGTCAACTCCATAATCACACTCACGAATAATCCATTCCACAATATTCCTCAATCTCCACAAATATAAACAATATAACCAATAAAATATTCGCTTTGTGACTATCAAACAACTTCATGGACGTTCCTACTCATCTTCTATGTTATCAAACATCCTCAAACAACTTTAAGATCAAGGTTTCGCAAGTAGTACGTACCTTGCATAAACCGAGCGACAAGCACTTTAACAAACGAAATCGACTCTTACGAAGTCTTCTCCTAATCATATAATGAACTTGAATCAACACACTTGACTTTAATTACAGCAATACTAAGTGGTTTAATGTGCCTCAAGAGTTACTAAAAACATGTTTTTATTCTTCATAAAACCCCCATTGATAGAATAATATATTGTATTATAGCCTAAGCTTGAAAAATCATAAAAATCTAGTTTTTCAATAATGAATTCAGCATTTAAATTCGTTAACAAATCTGAATTTTTCCTTTTTCACTCAAATCATTTAAACAACCCAAAATATACTTATACTAGTAATACAATATATTAAATTGGTTTTGAAATGAACCATTATTTTCAACACTAATAACTTCAAAATATTATGAAAACTGAAATTTATTGAAACTTGCAAAAGACAAGTCTAGGCTTGTATACATATAAATGTTCATAAACAAGTTAATTCATACAAAACATTATTTAAAATCATCAAACCCCTTAAACAAATCTGAAATTTGTTAAAGCCCAAAATTTTCAACTTTTGATTCATACACTCATTACATCACAAACAACCATTAAATCATCAATTATCAAAAACCCCAATTTAAAGCCCTAATTTCAATCTTTTTAAATCTGAAAATTAATGTTTTAGTTAGAATCAACAAAGCAAGACACATAGTATAAGCAAATTCATGGAAAATTTATACTTAAACAATAGCATAAAAGTTATTGTAATTACTTGAGGATTTAATCATAATTTATCATGAATAAAAGAAAGGAAAAGAAAAAAATAAGAGGGAGAGAGGGGAGGACCGACTGAGGCGGCTGGCGGTGGTCGCCGGCAGCCGGCGGCGGCTGAGGCAGCGGTGGCGCAGCAGTAGTCTCGCAACAACGCAGCAACACGCAACAACAGTGAGCAACCAGCAACGCAGCACAGCAGTAACAACCGCAGCACACAGCAGGGCAGCAACGCAGCCACGACACAGCACAACCAACGCCGTAGGGTGGTCGCCGGTTCCGTGGCAGCAGGCAGGCGGCGGCAGGCAGGCTTTCTCTCTCTCTCTCTCGTGCTTTTCTCTCTGTCTTCGGCTTCCTCCTTTTTTTTTTTTTTTTTTTTTTTTTTTTTTTTTGAATAAATGACTGAATGTGAAGGTGGCGTGAATAGGGAGAGTGAGGAAGGAATTATAAAACCCTTTTTCTTAAATTAGGTTTTATTTAGATAATTTGAATATCTTTTTTTTTTTTTTTTTTTTGTTAACTATCGTTTTGGATAAATAAATAAAATCAAATAAAAGATATTATGAATAATCTTAAGGGAAATGATAAAATTTAAATAGAATTTAAGTAAATCGAATCGTTTTATAAATAATTGTTTTATATTATAAGAAATATAGTTATAATATCCGAATTTTACGGGGGTTACAATCCAACTATATGCTAAACTTTGTCTTGTTAATTTCTAACATTGTCCAACTATACCCAACCTTGTCTCAATGTAGTCTAAACATTATCGTCATTTTGGTGTGTTAAAGAAGCTTTCAGCGTGCTTTATCTCTACCTGGTATGAGGCCTGTTTACTTAAACTTAATTTCAGTTTTGTTCAGTTCAGTTTCAAAAAATTCAGTTTTGTTCAGTTCAATTCAGTTATGGAATTTTCTTCAATTAATATAATTACTTTCTATTGTATTATTTATTCAGTTCAGTTCAGTTCAATTTTGTTTAGTTCAAGTAAACAGGCCATGAGTCTCTACTTCTACCAATTGCTGCCCACATTATATATTTACATTTACTAGTTAAAACCTTGTGCAACTTGTGCAATTTTACAGGTTGGGTGTTTACTGTCCAGTGAAGAAAAAATAAAAAAAATAACGAGACTAGATCCTTCATCTTGAATGCACTACAAATGTAAAATGTGTGTTCAGTTCCCTCTTAAGCTGTACGATTACTTATCAGTTAACATGCATGTGAAAAATATGTGATGTTTTCTAACAGCAACAAAACGTTTCTAAATTCTAATGGCATGTTTAATAAGGTGTTGTAATCAAGTCTTTTCGAATATTGCACTACACTACACATCGTCTGGATCTTTTGCAGCTGAATTAAATTGAAGTGAATAGAATTGAAATGAGTTAAATTAATTTAAATTAAAGGATTTCAATTGAGCAAAACTGAAATAAGTTGAACTAAACTAAAGACACCATTTAGAGCACTAGCATGTTGAGGATTTTCTTCCTCAAATGCCAAAGTTTGATCAGATTTGTAGATATTCAATGCCACAATGTAGAGGAAATTTTGGTTAATAGAATAATCCATTTGATCAATTTAATGACTCCTATATTTACGACAATATATATTAATATAAATGAATAATGTGTTCTATATAAAGTAAATATCAGCTTGATGTATAATAATTTATTATAAATCTGATACGAAATACTATCAATTATTCTGATAACACCCCGTCATTTCTTGATTTTCTACTTCCATCTATCAAAGCTTGTAGTTTCTTCTATTTTCATCAATATACATTTTTCGTTTGTAATTTAGTTCACAATATATTATTTGATAAATATAGCAACATTCTAATTTATTGTTTGCAATAACAAATTAGCAAAATTTTCAGATCCATACATGAGGACTACCCTAGTTTTAGTCAGGAACATTAAACCACAATCACACTTGAACTATTTATTACACAAACTATTTTTCCATTTTAACTATTATTAGCCCAAATCTCCTTGTAATTTTCCCATAAAAATAAAAAAATCTACCTAAGTCACAATCGCAACCGTTAATCCATCCACCGCGTTCCTTTCAATCAACGGTCCAAATCTCCCCTCTCTCTCCTATTTATATACCCCTTCCCTCCCTTCTTTCCCAAACAAGGAAAAATCTCCATAACAATTTCATCATCAATTCATCTCTCATTTCTCACAAATCATAAAAAAAAAGAATTCATAAATTAAATAATCAAAATGCTACTTCGAAGCTCATCAACGCCACTCCTGAATTCATGGCTACCGAATCACACTTCTTCCGGATCCGGGTCACCCAACGTATGTTCGCCCGAACCCAAATCGGCAATCTCCGTTTTACCGCCTTCTTACCCGTCTAAGCTGATCCGAGCTTCTTCTGAAACTGATCTTCACCTCTTAACCGCCGTTTCTCCCAAGTCCAACACGCCCAACCCATTTGGGTTGGGTTTCGGGTCTGACTCAGGGTCGGGGCTGGGGTCGGGTACGAGGTTGTTGGCGAATAGCGGGTTTGGGTGTAGGAAGAGGGTGGTCGAGGAGGAGGTGGAGGAGAGAGAAAGCTGTGGAGGATCCGAGGATGGGGGTGATGGCTGGGGTAGCGGTAGAAATGGGTTCGGGTTCGGGTTTGGTGGTTGGGATTCGAACCATGATGAGAGTGGTGGTCACAGTGTTGATTTGTATTTTCAGAGTATGATTCGGGCGAATCCTGGGAATTCTCTTCTTTTGGGCAATTATGCCAAATTTCTCAAAGAGGTAATAATTTTTTTCTTGATTTATTTCTTATTACCAGTATTAAGAGCATAAATCTGTGATTTTTTATGTTTGATTATTCGAAAAGGTGTAATCTTTTTGACCCTTGATTTGTTTATTCAACATTCAAAATAAAATAAATGTTTGTGAATGTGTCACAAGAATTGGTCTTTGTACACTTTCATGAGATTAGCATCAGAGTTATTTAAAAGTGGCATAAAATTTACATGGATTAGTGTAAAAATTGAGAATTTTGAGATTTTATGATTTACTTTGTGATATGCTTATTTATTTAATTAAAAAAGGTTTTTAAAAATAATAAAATTGAGTAAAGTATGAGATCCCTTGATTTGATTTTTTGTGCTGTATGAAAAATTGAAAATGTAAAACATGGATCTTCAATCTTTTCGTCTTCTTTTTTACGTGGTAAATGTAATTGTAAATTGTGAGGATTACTTAATAATAATCTAAGCTGCAAGAAGAATTACGAAGTATTATCAGTTCAATTGATGAATGATGATACTGGACAACATTATTACAATAGTGGTTTTTCTATGTTATGGGACTATGCATTTTGCCTCAAGTACCCGTGTCAAATCGGACACGGGTACAACACTCTTAGTCGGATGCTTCATAATTGGACATGTACACGTGTTGGATATGGGTACACGATTCGGAGTAACATAAACTTCTTTGTAATGTATGAAAGGTTAAGTTGTGCAATTGTTTCAAATTCATAGATTGTGCTGTTTCTGATATCTGAACCTGTGATTGAACTCAGGTTCGAGGCGATTATGCTAAGGCAGAGGAGTATTGTGGAAGGGCAGTACTAGAAGACCCCAGTGACGGAAACGTGTTATCGCTCTATGCTGATCTAATCTGGCAAACCAAGAGAGACTCGGTGAGGGCTGAGAGTTACTTTGATCAGGCAGTCAGAGCAGCTCCCGATGACTGGTGAGTTTTCTCTTCGCATTTTCGAGTTTCTGATCTTTGTGTGCCTGTAATTCATGTATACTTTGGAAGAATAACGAGGACTGACTGTAATTTTAATGTTGTTGTGCAGTTTTGTGCTAGCGTCTTATGCTCATTTCCTCTGGGATGCCGACGAAGATGAAGATGATGATGATGTTGAATGTACTGCTGAATGTAATACTGAGTATAGCAATCCGATTAGGTCGACGTTCTTTCCTCCCTTGCCACCCCACATAGCTGCTGCTTCTTGAAGATTTGATAAGTGGAGCTCAATTTCTCACACACATTCTATTGAATAATTACTTAATTAGTTATAATGCGACTTGTTTAGTCATATATTCAATATAACCTTTTTCACTAACCTGAAAAAAAATTATGTACTATTTCCTGACAAATAGAAGTGAAATGGTGCTGTACTTCTAACCCATAGTTTCAGGCTGTTGCTCTTTTCTATTAGCCATGACCATGTATGTAATAATCAAGTGATATATTGTATGAAGTGATCATCAATAAAAGCTTCTCAGTTTCACTTGCATCTTCCCTTGTCCATATTTTTACATTTCTAGATGTTGTTCGGCTTTGCTGTCTCTATCAATAAAATTGCAGCGGATCGGAACAAGTTCTTATAGCAAAGAAAGAGAAGCAATGCATGCGCTTTGTAGTATACATAACTAAGGAAGCCTGCTCCTCTGTGAAACAGGAACACAGCATATATGCCTTAGAAAGGCATCCAAGGTAGTACAACAGAGTTTTTTTGTTTCGCCCTTAGCCCCAAAGGCCGAAACTCTCAGAAACGGGGCTGAGGCAAGGGAGGTTTCAGGGAAGGGTATACGATTATACATTCATAGGTCTCAAGGTCTGAGGGAAGGGTATTATAGCTGCAGTCTACTTCTGTTTGAAACAGGAACGAGGCAACCTCCAACACAATTACACAAGCGATGACATCTAGAGATTTCGTTCTTTATAATGGACTGGAAAAAGCCTCTTGAAGCTCTAATCATCAGAAGTGTATTGCCAGTTCTATAATAGGCAAATGGGGAAGATCCTAATGGTCTGACAACATCAGTTTAAGATTAAGGGAACAACCAAGACTCGTCGTAACATCGTACTATCCTGGCTCCTTCAACCTTAATGATCAAGATCAAATTTGGGCTAACTAGACTCAAGCATTGATCAAGATCTCTAACTCTCCAAGTCTTTAATGTTCTAGCTATATACATATGCTCACTCAGTCACTTGTTATGATATTGGCATGTTGCCATTATATATGTTCACTTATTTAATTTTTTAGGAAATAATTATATTTGCCCCTGGCTATCAGCTAGGGATGTTAAACTGTTAATGATTCTAACTCAGCCCTGGCTTGGGTAGCTTAAGATTGGCTCGCTACACTTCTGCTCAAGCCGTGTCTCGAGCTAAAACTATTAAATGTAGGTTACAATACGAAATACACTATATTTTTAAAATATGTTTAGAGTAAGAGATAATTCAATTAGTTAAAGTTTTTCGGTTTCAGGAGATCCTTTGAGAATTTTTCATACTTCCTTAGTTCCTTCGATTTAAATGTTGAAGAAAATAATTGATTGTATAATAGTTCAAACTTGTTAAATGAGAATAAAAAACGTTGAATTCCAACTAATTTATTACCTTGAGTGGGATACGTTATAGGTGGTGAATTATTTAATTGAATTACGGAGTAATACAATACTCCCTCCGTTTTTTAATAAATGTTCCATACCTATTTGGCACGGTGTTTAAGAGTTGATTGAATTAGATAAAATAGTTGAATAAGTTAGGTAATAGAGTAAATGAGTGAGTGATTTTATTTGGGAAAAAGTAATTTTGGGTGAATAGATTGGGTAAAGTAATGAAAGTTGACTTTAATACGTAAGGAGTAAATCATTAATGTTTGAATAATTAAAGTAGGTAAAAAGTAATAAAGTTATTTTTAGATTGGTTTGGAACAACTATTTGAAAACATCCAAAATGAAAACTGGAACAACTAAAAAAGACGGAGGGAGTATAATTTAGGGCTTGATTATATCTACCCACCGATAATCTACCCACTGCTAATAGAACTATCAAAGTAAAATTAAATGTGGGTAGTTTACCCGGTGAATAAACAAAGTTTTTTACCTATAATTTATTGGTAAACGGAAATTGGAGGTGATCATGGGCCGGGTCGGGACGGCTTGATGCGAATTTAAGACCCGTTAATCGAGCTCGGTTCGGGCCTATAATCATTGTCCAGAACTCGAAAAATAGGGACGAGCCCAAAAATTCAACTAAAATACCTTAAACTTTAACGCTAAAGTCTGGGACAAAAATGGAAAAATCGGGCCCGGCTCGACCTGACCTGAATTTGGCCCGAAAAAGTCATGTCCAAGGTCCGCAAATTTTCGAGTCGGACCGGACTAGACTTGCCAACCGGGCTCAAATTAATCAGCTCTAGGTCGGAAACCTATATCAAACATAGGATTGTAAATATTTAATGAATTCATACCTTTTTTTCCCATTCTTATTCTGCATCCCTTTAAATTCACATTCCCACGTGCCAAACAGCCGCGATAGTTGAACCTCAGTCGATGAATATTTAAATTTGTGACTAGCTGTCAGTTCAGTTAGTTCAGTCAGTTCTGGTTAAACCATAACAGTTCAGTTATAATTCAGTTCAGTTGATTTCAGTTCAATGTGTAAACAGTTCAGTTCAGTTAACAGTTATTTTGGTTCAGTTTAGTCCAGTTTTTTTCAATTTCAGTTCAGTTCAGTTTCCGTTTATTTCAGTTTGAACTTAATTTGTTCATTTCAGTTTGAACTTAATCGGTTCATTTCAATTTCAATTTATTTCAGTTTGAACCATAGCAGTTTGACATCTTTGATTTTTTTTTTTTAAAAAAAGTTTCTTAACAGTTAATTTCGATTGAAAGCAAAAATACATGTTTGCTAGATATATAAAGTTAATCGCTTTTGGTTTGAATAACTATTTGTCTATAACATCTATGGGATGAAGGGTGGTCAATAACACAAATCTGTAATAAAAATAAAGGAAAACTAAATATAAAGTACAATATGTGCATCAAAAAATTCGAGTAGGGCAACAAAATCAGGACTAAATTATGTCAATCTAGATATGTCTATGTAAATACTATGTAAGTCAATGTCAAATAAGGTAAGTCTATGTAAATCTTAAGTAAGTTTTTGTCAATTATATGTAAGTCACATGTGTTATAGACCATTCTTATCCCATYCATGTTATACAACCATCACTATGTCAATTATATGTAAGTCTATGTAAATATGAAGTAAATATATGCCAATTATATATAGTTCTATGTAAATATTAAGTAAAAATCTATTCAATTAATATAGTTTATGTAAATATGAAAAGATAAATCATAGCTGCGATATGAAAATCGCATTTTTTTACTTTTTGTGAAACATTTATCACAGTGTTTACAAAACATTGTCCAGAATATAGTAAATATTGTCAAAAGTGTACCAAACATGTCCAGCCGATTTTATAGTATTTAGAATTGATAAAATACATGGCCCATTATCTTTTTGACCCAGTGATATTCATGCAAGGTGGCGCGTTATTATTGGGTTAGACTTCTTTTTCTTTTTTTAAAAAAAAAACTACATTTAAAAAAAAATAAAAAAAAGAAAATGAACAGTAGCTGCGATATGTTAATCGCAGCTATGACTTGATACTTCCTCATGTAAATATAGTAAGTCTATGTCAATTATATATAAGTCTATGTAAAAATTAAGTAAGTCTATGTCAATTAAGAGTCTATGTCAATTATATTTCATAGCTCCACAAATAAAATATATAAAAAACTTAAGTAAATTATAATGATTGATGCATTATTACAAATACGGGCTACTAATTTAAAAGAAACATTTTTTTTATAAGAAAGTTTCAATTAGGTTCAATTCCAATTCAGTTAAGTTTAAGTTCAGTGAATATTAATTCAATTATTTAACCATGCTTTTCAGTTTTAAGCAATTAATTTTAGTTCTGTTTGTTTCAGTTCAGTTGCAGTTCAGTTTCAGTTTGTTTAGTTCAGTTGTAGTTCAGTTTCAGTTTGTTCAGTTCAGTTCCAGTTGACTCCTAACAGTGATTTTCAGTTATCAATTTGCATCAGTTCAGTTTTCAATGAACATTTCAGTTTCTATAAATTCTAGCCAGACTTATAGCTCATTGAGCTAGCTAAGCTCGAATACTCCAAGCCCATGGATTCTATATACAACCCCAAACCGTCCATCTCCGTTATAACGCCGTCTTACCCGTCGTCCCATCGCAGGTGATTTGAGCTTCAAACAAATCGGATCTTCGCGGTTTTAAGTTAGTTTGAATTGAGAGAGAAGGTGGTTGAGGAGGAAGAAGAAGGGGTAGTGTTGACTGGTGACGGGTGGGGCAGAGGCAGAGGCAGAAATGGGTTTGGATTCGGGTTTCAAACCTGGGATTCGAATCCTGGAAAATTCTCTTCTTTCCCCAATTATGCCAATTTTCTCAAACAGGTAACTTTTATTCAAAATTTAATTTTCTTTAATTTATGGAGTAAATAATGTCAGATTTCGTATATTTTTCTGGGTTTGCTGAATTAAAGAGTAATTAATATGAACTTTTCATTGTTTTTGTTAACCATGATTTAATTGAATGTTCATTGTTAAAGTTTGTTAATTTGTGATTAAAATTGATGCTAAWTTGCTAGAAATTGGTAGATTGTAGTTGCAGTGACACATGACTATTAATTGTACAGTGGGGAGTGACGGATAATTCAAATGGTTCGAGCTCCCTTCTRTTTCCGGAATATGGTAGGAGTGATTTTTATGCCCGCCCTTGTGGCTCTCTAACACAGCAAAAGAATAAAATAAAATTATGATAAGCAATTATTTTCTCATTCGCTTAGGCAGACAAGAAGATCCTGCATTTGTATGTACACTTGAAATGAGCAAACATGTAAAATCATTGGTTGTGTAGCATGCTTATACCCTCACTGCATTATAAGAAGCCGCGACCGATTGGCCGAATTCGACACAGGTTCAATATTGGCAGACATCCCAACACGAGAATATGAGATAGTAGTTAAGTAGTTATGCCCACTTATGCTTCATGGCTAGCTAAAGGGTTTTCACCACTAACCAGAGTGTTGGAATGGAGGCATATACTGCATTATTATTGTTGTTGGTCAGTCTTGTATTAGAAATCATTGTTATTAGTTACTTTTAAAAAAGCATCATTTCAATGCATAAAAAAGCAAAGACCAATAGCAAAAAAGCAACATACTTAGAATATCTAATTAAATAACAAATCTTTTGTTTGCTGATTCTGCTCATTGCAAACCCAAATCATCATGTACATCACCATGTGTTTGACATAATGATACATACATAAATCCATACACTAGGAAGAAAAAAGATAATAGAAAAAAAAAAGCCATATCTTGTTCATGAATCCAAGTTGGACCCCTCCCATATCTCCTTTGAATGGGAGAATCAAGCATATTACATTACAGTACCTTAATTAGARAAATAAAATAAAAATCAAAAAAGGGGGGCAAATTAAAAAGTCACCACCACCACACAAACAATATAGGAGGTTGTTAAACTCTGATGATATTTTGTATCCTATCACTCTCTCTCCCTTTCTTTCCCTTTCAAGGGAGAAGTTAGGATATAGTTTTCCTAATTTTGTCTAAGACAAATTATATAATACAAGCACCTAAAACCAACCCAACTAAATGATAGATTGGTAAGGTAGAGGGTAACCATCCAGTTGCACACTAGTCTCCTCTTTACATGTTCACTAGTGTGAAAAAATTAAGGATGGAAATGTGTTGTGCTAAAACTAAAATCAAACTTAAACAAACAGCACTATGTAGTATAGTACTATCTAACTACTACTAGTAGTAAAGTCAATACTATGTACTTACTAAACAACCCTTTGATACTTTGGGGAGGAAATCATTGAGCAATCAWAATAATCTAACCCTGACCTCTTCCTAGGGGAACTAGAGTTGGTAATGGTGACAGGGGGGATTTCAATGGAGTTAAGTTGGGGRGGTGGGTGTTGCCATTGAGGAAGTGGGCCTGCTAACAAGAGCGTTTGGAGGAGTGGGCCCGCCTCCATGACCGCTTTCAACAGCTTCCCTTTCTCCGGCAATGGCCGGCGATTGCTCGCCAGTGTTGCTGCTATTTGTGGTGGTAATGCTATTTGTGGTGGTGGTTGTTGCTGTTGTGGAGTAGGGGAGTTAGAACCACCTTGAGGGGAGGACATTATGCTGGTTTCCTCACACTCTGATGATGATGAGGAAAAACAGTTAGTTGTAGTAGTAGTGTTAGTGTTATTGGACAAAGAAACAGCAGTGGGAGTAGTAGCCTTTTGCTGCTGATGCCCTCCTACTGATTGCTTTTGGCTTTCGACTTGATGTGGTTGAAATTGCCCTTGTTGCTGCAATTGCATTAGCTTTTGAACCTTAGATTGAGCTTCATCCCTTTCCTTGATAGTCATTATCAACAGTTCTTTCATGTGCATCAATTCCTCTTCTTTCCTCATGATTTCCTCTTGAGCTGCTATCACAGTGGCTTCCAACTCCATTCTTGATTGCAATATGTATTGTCTCATCTCACCCATCATTCCCTGTCAATTTTTTTTTTACCAAATGTTATGGTACATTACATTAAGTGAGGATTACTAAAAATGGACCAGCAAGAAAATGTCAATCTTAATCAAACCTAAAGCACTTGAATTGACATAAAGAACAAAAATTGACTAGTAAAAAAATCATATATAATGATGGGATTTACATTTACCTCTTCTTCATTGTAGTAAATCCAGCCAAAAGGGCTGCATTGCTCCATTTTTCTAAGGATTAGACTTGCACAAGTGAAGGAGTTGGAATGCAGAGGAAGTGAGCTAACTCTGCTGAAGTCTGCTTTTTTAGGGTAGTGGTTAGTGGAAATGATATTTTTAGCATAGAATGAAGAATTGTTGTGGGGTGGTTTGTCTCCTTATATGGTTAGATTAGTTGCCACTGTTTGCTTTATTTTTTTGCTTTTGGTATATTTGCCAGATTGCTTTTGGGGATTCATGGGACATATGGTTGGACAAAGACTACAAAAGCTAAAAGCATGCAAAAACACAAATGCGACTTTCCTATTTTCTCCAGCTTTTTTGCCTCTTTATTTTATAATATCATCTCTTGAAAACTTTAGTTAATTCTTTAATTGTAGGGTTTCATCATAATGTACATTAATACCGTTTTTTAACATCTTGTCTTTAACACTCGAGTAACTGTCTTGCTTCTAATGAAGTTTGTTAATAGTAGTTGTAAGCATTATAGTTGCTGACTTGCTGTGGAAGTATGATAATTATGGGATACTGGAAACTGTTGAGATATTCATAAATTACTTTGTGAATAATGGTACTTCATGTCTTCATTTTTTATTTTCTTTTAATTATTTCTAGACAGCCTTGAGATCCTTTTACTTGTTTAGTAATATTATATGTGAAAATGGTATCCACTATATGATATGGCAAGTTGTTTATTGATACAAGCGCATATAATTTACTTAATTTTGGTACTATCGTTGTCCGCCCCTTAGGTTTTAAATAAAACTTAGAATCTGATCACTATTTTGACGCGGTTCAAATCCACTATCTCACTTTTCGTGTACGAAATTTTCGACCAATCATAATTTATGGTAACATGGGGTTGAAATTATTTTATTTTGTTTTGCCATGCACCAGAGATTGTATTCTGTATTTTTCTTTCATATAGTCATCTTGTATTTGTTTCTTTCTTTTTACACTTAGAACATTGATATTACCCTAATCTCTTTATAGAGTTGCTTTGTGTGGTTTTAGGTGCCCTGTTAGTGGTGGATATAATTTTTTTATTAAGGGTATGCACCAATTCAAAAGAAAAATAATTTAAGAAAACGACTTTAAGATATATCGAGGGGTTTAATGTTTTTCTTGAAGCAAGAAAAATAAAGCCATTGTGTTTTTTCTTGAAGCAAGAATACACAATGTTGAAGGGAGAAAAATGCTATCCAGTAATGAGGAATTGTTTCAGTAATTATTGGCCATTTTTATAAACTAAAAGCTCTAAGAATTAGAAAAGGAAAAAAAAAAACCAAAAGTGGCAGGGAAACTACAATTCAATGTGCAGTGTGAAATACAAGTACCAGGAAACTAGCCTTTTTTCATTGATAAATTATACTGTATGACGAACCTAGTTTAAATAGGGTATGCAGTATGCACTTGTCTACCCTCTTTGCTACACAGATCCGCCCATGAGCAATTGTACACAATCTTAACTATGTGACTCGATATGCAACGTGATAGACATGTTAATTCAATAAATAATATTGAGCAAGAGACGTTAGTTTCTTTGGGATATAGTCCGTATTAGAGTATAATTTGCTCAAGTCTWCAAATTCATGGATTGTGTTGTTTCTTATCTGTGAAAGTGTGATGAAAACAGGTCAAGGTGATTAAGCTAAAGTGCTAAAGCAAAGATGTACTTACCAAATCAGGTGATGGAAACATTTTATCGCCATACATTGATGTTATATGGCAAGCTCAGAGAGACTCTTTAAGGGATGGTGAGTACTTTGATCAGGCAGTTAAAGCTGCCCCTGATGACTGGTGAGTATTCTTGTAACATTGTTCAGCTTTCTCTTTTGTAGTTTGCAACCCATGTATGTGTTGGAGTCATCGTGGGACGTGGGGTCTAACCATACATCAAATTTTGTCATGCAGTTATGTTCAAGCATTGTATGCACACCTCCTTTTGGACGTCGATGAAGAGGACTAATGAAGATATCAATGAGTTTAGTAATTTAGTTTCATTGACGTTTTTTCAAGGGGTTCCTCCTACTTTGGTGTGACCCTTGAAGATTAATGGAGCTTTCTCCCTTACATCTTGTATTACTACTGTATTAGTATTAATGCGACTCTTTTACCCTTTTGCTTTACTCCCCTTTTACTAACCTGAKTTTAATCACTATATTTAGTCTATTATTAGTAAAGTGGTTACTCATAGACCRTAGTTTAAGGCTGCTGCACCTTTCTACTAATCATAACTGTAACATCTTTGTGATATACTGATATACGAGTGTTATCATCAATGAAAGCTACTGAGTTTTCTTGCATTGTCTTTTATTACAGATATATACTTCGTACTTCGTAGTTCTTACATTAGACATGCTGGTTCACTTGTGCTCCCTTCATTGGATCTACATTTCAAATGTGTTGCTAAATAAGTTCCTGTTGACTAATGACAGTTGGCAGTTACTGGTTATACTTACGTGCAATTCRAGTMTCAGAGTACATGTCTACATGGCATCTTCAGAGGAGGGAGAAGAGCAGCAGTGGCGAAGCTTAGTATTATAGTTCTCATCAAGATAAACTGATAAAAGTATTGAATTTGTAACGATTATAGYWTACAATTGACTTGAAAGAAGGGAAAAATGCACCAGGGTACGATGCAAACCATGCAGGGGATTGAACACACAGTAAACACCTTAGAAGGCAAGGTTCTACAATCGAAAACCTGGTTTTCCTGTGATGATTTTGCTTGTCAGTCCACCTCAGGGACACGATACGGCTTCTAACACGAAAGATGTCATTTAGAGAAGCAAGGACAACAAGAAATTATAGAGTTTTGTGTTCTACAAATTGAACAAGAAACATCTAACTAGAAGTTCATCTCCTGTCTTTGAAAAAGATAATAGGCAATTGTGTAAGAGCACATTGGTCCAAGAACATTGTCTTGAGAATTGAGATAGAGCGAACAATTTTTAGCTAGACCTCTCAATCATCACCATATTTCATATACTACACATAAGCATTATCAAACTTTGAGGCTTAGCAAACATTCATCAAAATATAATCGGACAATTTACTGGTGCTTTCATAAAAAAAAATTAGAAATTTAATTAAGTTTACACAAAGGATGATAAACGTAGCGTAATGATTTGTAAATCGCGAGCACTGTTTGGTATTGTTCATGCACTTTTG
>SNQN01001419.1:35328-48891 GCA_008642245.1 Bassia scoparia
TTTACCTGTTTCCCTAATTAGAAAAATATACTTTAGCGCCATAAACAATCCAGCTTTGAAATATTAAATAAATAGATAGACTGTGGGTACTTGAAATTAATAAAATACATGGATAGAGTTGTTCAATAATTTGATACACAACGAGTGACGGTGTTCTAAAAATTTGCGAAATTTAACACATAATTATTATCTAGTGGATGACTGTCCCACACCCCTCATTGAAGGGTGTTATTGAACAGATTGTGTCATTAGCAAAAAGCTTTAAATTGAATTTTGCTAATGTAGAACTAGGATGTTTAAACCCTTGACTTTAACTACATTAGTATATTAATACAGGATACGATGATACGTAGATAACTAAAACAAATGGGCTTCTCAACTTTAGCCACATGCAGAATTCAATGCTGTTTTACAATTGTTACTTTTTCCGCATATATACTGAATGAAAGTATCCTTTTGTCATTTTTGTAAACTCTTAACACTTTTTGGTGTATGAAATCTATGAATTGTTTTGCCATATATCCTTTTTTTTTTTAAAAAAAAAATAAATCACGTCAATCTTTTAAATGGGATTTATTGTCCCTCAAGTATGAAAACATGGATCTATCAAGCTGAGCTGGAAATTCATTAAAGTTTTAACTTATGTTAGTAATCAATTTTGCAGCGACTGACTGGTGGTGTCCTGTTGTCCCGAGATAAAGAGTACATTATTCTCTATAGAGGAAAAGATTTCCTTCCACCAGCAGTTTCCTCAGCAATAGAAGAGAGGCGAAGAAACAGAATGCACGAWGACAAATTAGTGGGAAATCGTTCTTTAACAAAAAGTAGCAGAAACATTTCACTGGATACTGAAGGGCATGGTGCTGCTCCTGCAGATGAGACAAGCAAGGATCAAGAAATGAAGAATGCATATCAGGAGCGAAAACTAAGGTCCATTCAAACGACTATTGCAAAAACTAGCCAAAAATTGTCCATGGTAAGCATATAAGAAGCCAAATTTTTTATTTGTAGTATCTCTTTCTAAGTTGCACTTAGATATTGGTGTTTACAGGCTATAGAAGAGAAAGCAAGAACAGAGAAGCTTCTGTCTGATCTGGAGCAGGCAGAGATTTCCCGACAAGCAGAGGTTGATAAAGAGGGAGTCACTGAAGAAGAACGATATATGCTTAGGAAAGTTGGCTTGAGAATGAAACCTTTTCTGTTGCTAGGTGAGTAATGACACTTGCATTTAAGTTACATATAGTAAAACTGTTGTGTAAAATGCACTAGAATGCCTAGCTTTTTTTTTTTTTTTTTTTTTTTATATGGCTCATAATAATTGCCTTTCTTCTTCAGGTAGACGTGGTGTATTTGATGGCACAATTGAGAACATGCATCTGCACTGGAAGTACAGGGAACTTGTAAAAATAATATGTGGAGGAAGGGATATCAATGAGATCCATGACATAGCGCGTATACTAGCTGTCTCTTATACACATCTAGATGTGTATAAGAGACAGGTGCTGCTCCTGCAGATGAGACAAGCAAGGATCAAGAAATGAAGAATGCATATCAGGAGCGAAAACTAAGGTCCATTCAAACGACTATTGCAAAAACTAGCCAAAAATTGTCCATGGTAAGCATATAAGAAGCCAAATTTTTTATTTGTAGTATCTCTTTCTAAGTTGCACTTAGATATTGGTGTTTACAGGCTATAGAAGAGAAAGCAAGAACAGAGAAGCTTCTGTCTGATCTGGAGCAGGCAGAGATTTCCCGACAAGCAGAGGTTGATAAAGAGGGAGTCACTGAAGAAGAACGATATATGCTTAGGAAAGTTGGCTTGAGAATGAAACCTTTTCTGTTGCTAGGTGAGTAATGACACTTGCATTTAAGTTACATATAGTAAAACTGTTGTGTAAAATGCACTGGAATGCCTAGCTTTTATTTATTTTTTTATTTTTTTATATGGCTCATAATAATTGCCTTTCTTCTTCAGGTAGACGTGGTGTGTTTGATGGCACAATTGAGAACATGCATCTGCACTGGAAGTACAGGGAACTTGTAAAAATAATATGTGGAGGAAGGGATATCAATGAGATCCATGACATAGCGCGTATACTGGAGGCTGAAAGTGGTGGAGTATTAGTGGCTGTTGAAAGAGTCAGGAAAGGTCATGCAATCATTGTATATCGTGGGAAGAACTACCAGCGCCCAGCTAATTTGAGGCCTGATACACTGCTAAACAAGAAAGAGGCAATGAAACGCTCAATAGAAGCCCAGCGTCGTCAGGTAAAGYGAATTTATTCTCTCTGAAAGTCACTGTCTCACTGATGAGACCAGGGGTTAATTGAAAGTTTCTTATCTGAATAATTACTGGTGAAAGCGGTGATTATGTAAATTTTCCTTTTCTAAATATTGGCTAGTGTGAGCAAGGGTTAGGTAGATTTGTTTTCTCTTCTGTGTATGTTAGTGATTAGAAAGGCTGCTGTTAGGTGCAGATCAGAAAGGGATGATACTTTGATCTGAAATGCTATTCGAAGTCCACAAATACTGAAAAAAAAGTCCACATTTTGGTCTGATTGTTCGTGAAATGAAGACTTTTTTCAGTATTTGTGGACTTCGAAAAGCATTCCCCTACTTTGATGCCTTYATTTGTTTGTTGRGTAGGTTCCATTCTCCTTGTTYATTACTACACAAAATTTCTAATTTTCTACAGATARCATGGTAGTTAAGGACCTGTTCTATCACTTTGTTTATGCTAATTTAGTTTATTGCCATACTGATATTCTGCATTCTTGATGCAGTCCTTGAAACTGAACGTGTTAAAGCTAACTGAAAACATTGACGGATTGAAACGAAAGTTGGTGAGTTCTCATACATATCTAGGCATGTTTGTATGATACTAACTTAGACATAACATGATACTAGAAATTGTGTGCTGTACAGGCGGAAGATGAGGAGGCTTTGGATAACAAAGCTGGTGAATCAGTGAAATCTCAGTTGGTGAGTACACTTGAATTTGTTGTTTTTCATACTTATAGCTGTCGGGATTTAATCAGTCTTATATTTTCAAGGAATTTTAACTAATTCAAGGTTTTAGGCTGCTAAGATTTTTCATGTTTTGTGCTTTGTGCTATTTTGACTGRAGGAACAGAAAGAGAATGTTCTTAATAGAACTATGTCAGACCACAAGGACTCTCAAGTGGGCGTTCCTACTATTGAAGAGGAGAAGCTGGTTAATATATCCTCGTCATACAGTAGAACTGATGAAGCTGCAGTTGAAATTTCAGTTGGATCATATAATTCTGAAACCTATTTAAATGCTGTCATGAAGGAACAGACCAGTGCAGAAGCTTCTTTATCTGATGATATTCCAGAGGTGAAGCTGGATTGTTAAGCTTTGAATGGGTCTTTGATTGATTTTAATTTGTAACTTATATTGACTGGTTATTCTCTTAATTGGTCATATTGCTAATTTTGGTTGATTCCAGGCAAGCCATTCAAAGATTCTCCGTGTTTCACTTAATGAACCTGGCAATACCTCATACAATGAAAGGTTGTTTCATTCAACCAGCAATGAATTAGAACCAATCATTACATCAGGGTCAGATGACAATTTTGAGCACCATACTGCCAAGGTTGAGATTAAGAAGTCATTTCAAGAAACAAATWACAAAGAGTTAAGTTCTTCATCAGATCAAAAGAAACTGGAAAGCAAGTCACTTGCGGTACCAGCTAGAGCTAGACCACTGACGAATAAAGAAAGGCTTCTTTTAAGGAAGGAGGCTTTAAAAATGCGGAAGCGTCCTGTGCTAGCTGTTGGTGAGATGATCTGCACCAATTGTTTAATGCTTTTGTTTTTTTAGTGTGGAGTTATTTTGTCATAAAAGAGTTTTGTGCTTACCATGGTTGACATGCTTTTGTCGTGGTGATTGCAATGTTGAACTTATAGAAGATGCATGCCTACATGTGTCTATCTTTGATATTTAGTTAGTATGTTAGCGTTATGTTATCTTCTACTTCTGTTAGAAATGTGTGCATCTATTGTGCTTTGTGCTGTATGTGGCTCCTCAGATGGGTAGTTAAGAGAAGTTTTGTCATTTGCAATGTAGAACATATACCGTCGCAACGAGCAATATGCACTTAGAGAGAGATCAACTATAAGTATAGTTATTATATGTGTGTCCAAACCGGAATCTTTCAAATATATATTTGATACATGTCTTGATTTGTTTTATTTATATATGTTGTTTTTTTACATTTTAATAGAATATATGGTTAGATAAGGTTTTAAACTTATAATGAGTAAATAATGATTCAACCACCAAATTACTTTTTCGTCAAAAACCTTACGATTATTTACTAACAAAAGTATTTATTTAATTCAAGTATAGTTATATTAGACCATAATGTACGGATATGTTGAGCTTCACACTATTTGACACCTTTGGATGTTATTTGACATTTTTAAGATTGCCATTTAGACAACTTTAAAATAATCGTTGATATATTATATCGAATACAGCTTTTTGCTGAAAAGGACCACTTGTCACTTTCTTACTGCATTATATTATTTTATTGTCCATATATCCAAATTAATTGTTGAAAAGTTCTTTCCTCGTGCTACATTGCACAAATTTATATTTCATACATTTGTTGACATCATAAATAATTAGTGATAAAATATATAAAACATATTTTTTTTTACTTCTTATTTAAATTTGTATTAAATTAAATTTCAAAACAAAAAATCTGACCTATAAAATTATATTTATCAAGATAAAAATTAGATAGATTGGATAGATATAGATATTTAAATTTAATTGTACAAGCTGAAATTGAACAAGATGTCGAAATTAGAATACAATTTTGTGAGTATAACAGGCTCATTTTCAGTTCTCATTCTTAACACACTTTCAAACACCTCCCAAAAAAATAGACCAAGATGGAGAAAAAGGAGGACATTCACTGTAAAGCTTTCATAGGATGCGAGAGAGGTGTCGACGTGGCAATTGGATTTAGTTACTGGAGAAATTCGCTTTCTTCATCGACTTCTGTTCACTGAAAAGGTAAAAACGTTTTTTTTAAAGAAAAAAAAAGAATCTTCAATTCGTAATTTAAGCGCGATTATTGTCTTATTTGGTCCTCCTATCATACCAAACAAGTGTCCAAAACATGTTGAAAATTAGTATAAGTTGGTAATAGCTGAAAAAGTTATAAAAAAAGTACAAAATGCAATTGACAAAAATATAACATTTTGACAACGATTTACGTATATTTTGACACTACACGAGGGGGAAAATTGAAATGAATAGCATTGATCAAAGCTGCACATCATGACATCAACTATCAGTGTGAAGGCAACTCAAAAATAAAAATATTGAAATTCACGCAAATCTGAGCCCAAATAAGTTTTAAAGGGAGCATTATCGATGATGGATTTGTTTCAGATTGAATAACCCCCTGCCTTGCAGCCAATCTAGCAGCCGTGCCTCTGCTACAATGACATATAATGAACATCCAACAATCTACCGCGACTCATCAATTCTTTTGAACATTGTCTTAACGAGCTGAATGAGAGTGCCTTGATACGCTATTCATTGTTTTGAGTATTTGTAGTTTTACAAAGCAAGTTTGTCATTTCTACATCCAAGTATTTGATGTATTGGACCATTGCGAGTCTAATCCTTTTTCCAATGCAAAAAATTAACTGGAATAACCAGTAAAATTCCCACGTGACATTTGAAAGAATTCTAAGGCCTTTAACCAAAACTGATAACGCGAAATGTGCTACCAAGGCTTCTTAGACAGCTATCATGATTTAGCTTATCCATTCGTGTAAAGAGGTGCAATGTATCAATATATGGATTCACTAGAGAATAGGTTGATTTCATGATGCTTGTCTCCGCGTGAGTGCAAGAAAGGCTCTATGAGCTTAGATTTAGGAAAGCATTTTTATCATGAGGTATTCTCACCATCACTTTCTACAGAGCACTGGTTTTGGCTCTTCCACACCGCACATATCACTACAACGTCTACGGGGAAACAGAAAAGACCATCTTGGATTCCTTGGGAACGTAGTAAAAGATTGAAACAATAACTCAGCTTTGAGAGATGATTTCACAAAAAAAATACTTTTCGAATTGTGGGACAAGATCTGTCCATATTTGATTCGTGTACAATCTCGCAATAAAGGAATTGGTTTCCTCCTCTAAACCACATATGGTGATTGTGATAGAGGTATGAATGCACCTATCAAACCGATTTACATACATAGAATAAATTTTTTTGTGATAAGATTCCTCTTTTCAACCCTCTTTTGCTTGAATGGGCTCTCGTTGAAACAATAAACTTGCACTTCCTCCATTTACTTTATGATGTAAATGAAATTGAATTAACATGTACATATTTATTCCAAAATTTTTTTTTGTAAAAAAAATTATATTGGAAAGAATACAACCTGTGAGCTCGGACTCGATTCCCCCTGCGTACCGTGTGCACACCTGACGCCACCGATGAGGTCGGAAGGATACCGTGTGGACACGGCGAAATAAACTGGACATCTTCATTTATTTCGTCATGCAGAATTCGAAGAGTTTTTTTTTTAACTGTAATAGTTTTTGGCAGGGGATTAGAAGAAGAAGAGTGAATATTGGAACGAAAATCACTCAACTCCATGATAAAAGTCAGTCAAGAAGAAGCTTTGGGGGAGAAGAAGAAGGAGAAAGAGAGTCGAAAGGAATGACTGGAAAGGATATTAAAGGGTTTTTTATTTTATCTTATTTTTCTTATTTACTGGAACACACACGTGTAAAAACTGCTTATTAATTGTTAGCAGATTTACTAGTACAGTACTAAACTGTAATTTGACTTTTTAAAACTAAGTACAACTTTTTTTTAATTTTATTTTTAAAAATCTTTTCTTTTTTTAACCTTTTTTCGGTTACATTTGTACAAGTATTGCGTGTACTTTCATTAATTTGCTCCCTATTACTACATTAATTAATTATTATCCTAAACACTTGATAAATTATATATCGTAATTTTACTTAACAATATATGTGTATGTATTAAACTACTTCTATTTATAGAACAATCGTTCTCGATTCACTAGAGGGTAACGTACGCGTTCGTTTTGTACCCGCTTTCGAACTCGAATCCCGTACCTTGTAACATTCCAAACATTAATAACTTACAACTTGTCAGCTTGTATTCATGTATTTTTTTAATTTTTTTTTTACTTTTTATTATGCAAGACAGTTGTATACTATTTAGTTATTATGTAAGACAGCTTTAACTTTTAAGTTTTTACTTAGTCTTTCAATGTTAAGTTTGTACTTTCTAAAGTTGTTTTACTTAGTCTTCAATTTTAATCTTTCAAATTATCTAAGGTTAATAGCCAATAAAAAAAAATTATAAATTTTTGGATGGAAAATAATTATTAAAACCTCCAAAAATGTTATATTATTATTAAAATAATTAGTGAGATTATTTTTTGAAAAATTAAAGAATAAATATTAAAATCTTAGGTTATAAATTCTTAAGTTAATATAATAAAATTTTAATGTTGATTATTTTAGCGAGACTATTATCTAGGTTAACCACATTGCAGGAATTTTTTAACTTTTCTTGTCAAATAAGATTTTTGGGAATTTCTATCAAAGAAAAAGATTTTAAGGGTTGATAGATTAAATGATAATAATTAGATAATTTAAAAAGAAAAAATTTAAACTGGTAATAAGGAAAAATTATTTAGAGGAAAAGAGAGAAAATATTAAGTGTGAGGAAAATACTATCGATAATTCAGAAACAATTTAAAAAAGAATAAATTAAATCGGCAACAAAAGTTGGAAAAAATTTAAAGAGAAAAATATTAAACGCAATCATGGGAAAAAATTAAAAAGGAAATTACTCCTATATTTTGGTGTAATGATGTTTTTATATGAATACATATTCATTTTCAAATTGAAAAGATATGAACAATGTACTAAGTATATAATTTCAGAAATGAAAGCTATATGTAAGATGTAACTAACTATGGCTAATATGGAATAATTTTTTTATTTTCAGAATATCATTTTTTTTATAAGAAAATAAAAAGTTTTAAAAACTTAAAAAAATATGAATCTAACTCTTAAAATATTAATACATAAAACTAACAAAACTATACTCAAACCCTAGTAAACCTAACCCCAAACTCGCAAACCCTATATTCCAAACTTAGCTAAACCCTAAACCCAACCCCTATACTCAGAACCTAGCTAATCTACTCGATAATCAAATTGATCGATAACGATGTAAATGATGATTAAACAATTAAATGATCGGTAACAATGATAATGACGATAAAACAAATGAACACGATCGATAAGCAATTGTAACATGATCGAAATGATAATTAATTATGGATTAGCGTCATATGATAACTATAATTAACACAATTGACGAAATAAAATGTAAGATGAAACAATTAACACGATGATAAACAAGTACATGACGCAGAAAATGATTGAACAATGTAAACACGATCGATTAACAATGTAACATGATCTAATATGATAACATATAACATGTCTTAATTGTTTAATTATGAAAAAAGAAAACAAAGAGTCCAAAAGGTCTTGATTACGTTAAGAAACAGAGATTACTGGTATATCCTCTATATAAGCACTTTTATCTCCTATACACTGATACTAATGATACATTATTAATTTTTCTTGTTCAATAATCATTCTAACTCTTCGTTTTCTTTTCTTAAAATTCCAAGCTTTATTTCCTATTTATATGAGCTAAATATCGCTAGAAATCTCCACTTCAGCATTCTTATCTTTACTCTTGCATATCATATTAATCAATGGTTCACCGTTCTTCAACGTCCATACTACAAATGAAATTCAGTCCAAACAGTCTCTTCATCACATTTATCCATCATATGAATGACAAACACTTTGGAATCATGTAAGTTCAACATTAATCCTCTTAGTGGTGGAAATAGAAATGGACTTTGCAACTATGTAACAAAAGTTCATGTTCATATCAAAAGTGAAGGCTATCTCTTAGGAATCTGCAGTGGTTAATGCATGTATGAAGTCTCTGATGAAATTCATCTTCAACTTAGAAGGAACATGAATGCTCAGAGCGCTAGAAGCGCAAAAGAGTTCTTATGAAGCAAAGAAAAAACTGGATTATGTGACCCTTCCTTCGGGCTGACTGTATGCAACAAAAAGGAAAAAAGGTTACATAGAAGTATCTTAATGTTGGTAGAAGAGATAGTTAATAAGGAGTGCTCAGGTTATTTATCTTGCACTTCCTTTGTTCACTTTCAAAATTAGCTTTTCGTGAATTTGTTCTGAAATTGCAAACAGCAAGTGTTCTGGTTATGTCTCCAACTTACAAATAGTTGAGTCATTTATTGCAGAAGAGAAAACCATTCAATACTCTCTCTTCAAACTTTTCGGGAATTCTTGGAAGAAAAAGAGTATCATTATGCTCAGATGGATGGATGATAGGCAAAAGACGCTCTATTAATGGTCATGGGCTGCATCAGGAGGAGTTCTATGTTCTCAAGCCTTAGATACAAGTGGTAATTTGAAGCGATGCCTGAGTATGTTGCAAGTTTGTTTGAAAGGTGTATAATGAGAAGGAGACAAATTGTTCAAATTATCATGATAATGCACGGATTTTAAAGCTGCTGTTTGAGTATTAAGCAAGTTCCTCATATTTTGGACACTGTGTGTGCACACTTTGAATTCTGCACTCAAAGCAATCTGTGAGCCACCACAATTCAAGCAATATGAAAGAGTGTAAGTGTCTCTTTAATGTCTGAATGTTGAAGATATTGTTATTCTTTGTGTGTGAACATGGAAAGCATTTTTCTATTTCAGAGATTATTCAAACACTCCTTCTAGGTTGCAGAACAAGGTTTGCATCTCATGTTATATGGCAGAACGGTATTTAAGTCAAAAGCACTTGAAAAAGATGGTATTGGATTGTTCAGTGGAAACATTCAGGAAGACAGCTTTTAGAGACGAAAGCTGATACAGTAAAGAGTGGTGTGATTTCTGATAGATGGTGGGATAGAGTAGATACTTTTGAGTTCACTACTCCAATTTATAATATGATAGAAAAGCTGATCTTGATGCCCCATGTTTGCATTTGATATATGATTTTATGGGATACTATGATAGAAGAAGTCAGGGAAAAAATTTTCAAGCATTGAAGTTTGGATGCTAAAACAGTACTTCCTTTTTTTGATGTGATCCAAATGTATTAGAATCAAGGTGAACAAAGCAATACGCCACTCCTTGTAGGCACACTCTCTTGTTCCAAAATATTACAGTGACTCATGGTTAGAAGGAGGAATTTTTGGTCAAGAGTGCACCCAATCAAGATCATGAAGTGTCATATAGAAGAGATAAATGTTTCAAGAAAATGTTACAAATTCTGATGAACTTAAGAGAGTTACACTGAGTATGGACAATTTTGGTGCATTGGGATTTTGGTGAAGCACATGTTATGAAAGCAAGGGCTCATGAAGAACCTTGAGTGGTGGGCTAGCTATGGTTCATCAACACCAACTTTGCAAGCACTAGCATTCAAGTAATTTCACAGCCGCTTCTTCGTCATGTTGTGAAGGAATTGGAGTTTTCTTTCAAAATTCAAAGCATTAAAGAGAAATAGATTAGCTTCTAGCAGGAGAAGATTTGGTTTATGTTCACTCAAACTGCGTATGCTATCGTGAGAAGGAGGAGTACATGCTGGTCTTCAAGACTTTTGGGATGTTGGTAAGTGGATGAAATCTTAATTATATATATAAAGTTTCAGCAAGTATTATTAATAAATATCTAAAGTATTGTATGACTATATTGTTTTTTTTAGGTGGAGATGCAATGATGGTTGATGATGATGACTTTATTGAAGCATTTGAGATATGTTATTGAGGAGCAAGAGGTTGAAGAGATGAAGGTCGTGAAGCTATGAAGACTGAAATTATAAAGCTGATGTTGATGTTTTAATGCTCTGTTAGTTTACTAAGGCTTTCTTTTTTTTTATTATATAGTTTAAAATTAGCACTTTCTTATGGTATTTTTATATTCAGAAATGGAAGTATAGATCAGCATGTTACTATGGATTTATATTATTTCAATGAAAGTTAAATCAATTTGCAAGTTTTATTTATTTTTCAGTTTATAATTAATTTTTATGCTTAGAATATGAACTATAATACTCGTCCCCGAGTCCATATTTAACAATTGGACACTTTCAAACGAGTCCACGTATCCTTAAAATTAAAAATTTAAGGTCGACACCTAGAACACCCGATAGCAGTCCGACACCCGTACCGCGGTCCGAGCATCCTAGATAAAATAAACTATGAAGACAAATTCATTGAAATGATTAGTAAAGCCTTTAGCTCCATCATTGCTTGAAACAACACATGAATTCTTCAACAAGTGCATATTAGCACTTCATTTGAACAACCTTAGTCAGAACTCAGAAGAAGAAAAATGTATGATCACTGTACATTATTAACAACTTATCCTTGACCAATTTACTACAGCAAAAAGCTCATCTGTAATGTACATTAGCAACTACTCCTAAAACACTTCTTAACCTAAATCCAAAAAAAAAAAAAAAACACAGAACTTGCCTTTTTACTAAAACACCCCAAGCAATAATACAAACCACCCATTCATCCACCAAGCATGCACATGGAGCTCTCTTTGAAGTTCAGTGTACTAAGATATCGAAGGATATGGCCATATGCAGCACCAGCCGCCTCCTAAAAAGGAAGATACATTATTAGTTCTTCAAAATGCACAATCATAACATCAATAAAAGGTTAGTTGTGTTGCATTATTGTTTATTCCATCTTTTTCTGCCAGAAAGTCACATAGAAAATATTATTGACTGAATCATGTTGTTGTGATCCTGTATAACTTCAAGCATCAAATTTTATATCCCTCCTCCAAGGTTTGCATTTACCTACCATCATTTCACAGAATAATATACTACATGTCTAAGACATCCCACTTTGAGTTCGTTGAGGCAGATATATTGCTAAGACTTCTAAAGACATACAGGTCTTTTTGTACTGCATAAGAAGATTTGCATCAAAGAATGCAAGATGACTGATATACAGACAAACTATACCCATACTTTGACACTCATACATCAACCAATACTATGCAAAACCATCAGGTATTAGATAGAACTGCTTTACCCTCCATCATAGAGCTTAATAGCATTGAATAAAAATGGCAAAAAAACAAGAAAAGACAAAAGGAAGGGGAAAAAAAGCTACTCTATAACTCTAGATTTTTGCACCAAATCCCTGGTCTTGAAAATGAGCAGTGCATATTACTGGATTAATAATGAGTGGAAGAGAGAGACATGAAGAGAAGGAAATATCAGGGCCACATTCATTCACAGAAGTTGCATGAAATTTCTTTGCCAGTATTTTAGGAAGAGTTCAATGATGCCAAACTCACACTCATCAGAATGGCTTAAGTGGCACAAACCTAGTCAAATTGGATCGATCAGGGTTAAGTACTGCCTCTTCTGTTTTAGCTGCTTGCAACCACATTCAATTCTCATGCTGCGAATAACTCCGGAGAGATATCTAATGAAGGTGGACCAACTTGTTTATCATGACCCTCTTTATTATTAGAAATGATCAGTTTCCACTCCAGCCCCCCAGCCTCTGTAAAGGATGATTTTGCTTGGCTTGGGATACCAAACTCCGCCTGTTTCTTGCTGCAACGAGTTATGTGGAAAAGCTTAGAATTCAACAAGAAACGTGACCTATATAGATATGTGTGTGTGTGTGCGCGCGGTGCGCGTTGTCAGTGTGTGTGTATTATATATAAAATACAACTATTGCAATACCTAATTCTTGAATACCATTCTTGAACGAGGTCCCTTTGCTTTTCTTAATTAAAATAGATATGAGGGCTATTCTTGAAATGCCTTAAGTCGCTTGCGACAACCAGATACAATTGCTCCTGCCTGAAATCATATATAAGCCAAACCAGAAATTTGAATCAGTAGTAAGAAAAAGAAGGTTTAGGATAGTGGTTAGGATGAAGTTGATATTATGAAGTTTAATATGTTATCAGAAAGATTAGAGTTAGAGAGATAATATTAATAGAAAATGGAAATAAATTTTTAAAAAGACTATTGTAAGACAAAAAAATGGCTTTAAATAAAAAGAATAAAGTCCCACTACGAAATTTTATGCAAAACACAATCACATCAACCATACTTGTTGTTTGACAGATGTATTTAAATATGCACTGTATGTACTGACTAGTCTTCTCATGTTAAAACAAACAACTTTAGCAACATGAAAACGTGATTAGGGGTGTCTATATGCAAAAAGTTTCAATGGAGGTAGTGGTTGCCATAAATTAAAGTTTTCTCGAAAATGGTTTTTTAAAGGTTTGTTTTAACAAGCTTTAAAACATATGCGGTAACCATATTATAGGTATCCAACAAAAACAAAGATTTGACAGAAGACCATCCATATATACATTTTCACTGCGTAATGTGGTATGAGGACATTCTTAGATTAATAAGTGATTT
>SNQN01001419.1:48916-73633 GCA_008642245.1 Bassia scoparia
AGGTGAAAAGAAAGGAGTTCATTGTTCATGAAAGAGCACATAGGGCATGCAAGAGCTTGTATAATGGCAATGCTGATGTTAATCCTAAAGCTATTTAGCCACCAGTAGTTTGTTAAGACTTGTTAGATGGATAAAGAAAACAAGTAGATGAGTATGATTATACGAGGTTCGTTCTACTAGGGTTATCTCTATTTAATTAGCCTAAAATTAATTAATTAGTTTGTAATCCCAATCATAATGAAATTCATATTTTAATTTGGTACCGTTATTATATATTGGTTGGTTTTTATATTACAATCCTTTATAGTGTAAGTGAAAATAGCTAGATTAAAGTTTTAGGGTTTGTAAATTTTGCGCATAAAATTATCCTTAAGCTGTCAAATAACCCTATTGACCTTATTATATATTCAAGATTTTATTTTTTTATAGCACTCAACCAAAACACATAAATGAAAAGAACCATTAACCCTATTTGACTATTAATTAAACATTTTAATTTTTGAAATGTTATAGTACAATATGTAATTATTGACAAAGTTATGGGTATATTATGGAATTCCAAAAATTATTGCACACGTGAAATTGACATACGTAAAGTGTTATCACATGAAATTTCCTTAAACCATAACGTCACAATAATTTCCAATTGAAATCAATAGACGATAAAAGGAAAAACATTCGATAAAAAATAAAATAAACATAATAAAAATGGACGAAAGGTTGTGGTGGTTTTAATATCATCATGGCATGTGTATAGGTTCAAACGGAGTACAATAAGAAACAAGAATAAGAGTATGAATATAAAACTGAATACTCTACGAGATAGATATGCAAGGAAACAACGCACCAAGGGGTTATGGCACCGAACCCAAGATCGGTGAAAAACTGGGACGTTCAATTTTTTACTTCGTTCAAATTGAAACGTCACAAAGGAAAATTAACCGCTAGGGACATTACGCAGACAAGGTGTAACTAATATTGATGATATTGTAGCCCAATCTTTGAAGCAGCAATCGCACGGTATGGAGCAATTTAACAATCTTTGACATTAGTGTTCAATTGCGATGCATGCAAAGATTCAGTCAAAGACTGTTGTACCATACTCAATCCAATACTGAAACATCAAAACAGTAAGTGCACAACACAACAACTGTCCCTTAAGGAATGCCAGGCTAGGTGAATCCCTAGATGTCACTTCCGGCAGAGCATCTCATAGTACCGTCGCGTGCGAGACCAAAAACACTCATATTTTTACCTTCCTTGGTAGCCAGTGAGAGAGTTGTCTAACAACTTGAATACAATATTAACTTGACATCCCAAGGCGTTTCTACTCTCCCATATTAATTATTCTTTTAAACTTGTAAAGACTTTACAAATTTACCCTAAAATCATCATGACAGGTCGAATTAAACAAGCAGTGTAATACATAAACCTTATAATCACGGAGAAACGCATTTATAACAAAGCCGATACAAAAGTCCAGTGCACTTGATGGCACCCCTAGCGAAATTGGTTCGATATTTAAATCGAGTTTCTTACAAATTAAGGCTCGAGTGATTGGATTGCAAATTAAAAATCGTTTTGGAATTCGTAAAATCTCAAGCAAATTAGTCTGTCACGAGCTGGCCACACTCTTCATACTGACAACGCAGAGTCGACGAGTTCACCAGGGAAACAAATTCGAAGTGAGATCGTGAATGTAGGTTTCACTGGGTAATTACAGTGAAAGAGAAATTTTGAAGCCCTAATTGGATTGCCAAAAGAAGTCGAGCGATTGGAAGCGGCACCTAATTATTGGCTTCATCAACAAGATTCGAACAACGAACATGGAATTTGGAACAGTCATCGTAATTAGGTCATACACGACTCCAAAACACACTTGAATCACAACAATCATTTAGCAGGATAGCCGTATAGGATTTTTCATGAATCATCTCAAAGGCAAAGAAACAATGCTTTAATCTTCATCATATCATAGATATTATATTCCCCAATATCACAAAAATCCCTTGTTAGGCTTACATACTCGTCTCATACCATGTTAGACGATGTAGTATAGGTTAAAGGCTTAAAGCCTTTCCTTGTTCGTCAATATATAACGGATTAGGATCCTAAGTATAGAGTTTCCAAAAGAACTCCAAGGTAGATTTCACTATAGTTGTAGATTTTGTAATTTTTTTTCAGGTGTAGATTTTAGTGAAAATTACCACTAGAGTTCCCAAAAAACTCTAGTTATTTTATTTTGTGAAATCCATCAATCATATACATCATCACAAGGAATATATAATAATATATCTAAAGGTATAGAAGTACATATAATTCTATCTAATCTTAGTAGTAAATTTAATTTGTTTAGCAAAATATTGTAAATTTTATATAATTTTTTCAAAGATTTAGTATAATGGAAAAATAATAATTCTTATATTAAATAAACACTAGATTAATAGATAATCCAAGCACTGTGCTCGACTTTTAAATTAAAATACAAAATATATAAATCAAATCAAAACTAAAGTTTTATGTAATTGTTTGGTGCGCAAATAAAACTAACTAAACAATATCAAGAACTATTGCTGCAGCCTGCATCTGCATGTTCGATCACTATCCTTCAAACAAAATCACTGGAAAACTATAAAACACACCTAAACAAGAGCAATTGTCTGTAATGTTTATTAGTATTTACAAGGGTTACAACTCTCACAAAAAAATGATCACAACTTACACAAATTATACAATGAATTGAATCCCACTGTTTTTCTTTCCCTTTTAATAATTGTCAAATTGAATCTATTATATTCTTACTATTAAGACAAGCGGATCAACGTCGATAGGGATACATGCACTCCTGGTTCGGTTCATCTTTATAGTATTATAATATCTTATATATTATTATATATTATTGATATGTAATTTTTCTTACCCATATTTTCTTGCTATATATCCTATATTAATTATACTAAACTGACGATATGCATGAAACTTGATTAAAAATGAGTCAAAAATATATGCAACTTAATTTATTTTTATTGCATGATATGACTATGTAATAATATTTTAGTCATTTTGAAAAAAGTCTATAGTACAGCCAACAAAGTACTATTTTATTTTTTGCCTTATCAATCTTATGCCTTTATTGATATTATGTTTATTATTTATTACATAATCTTATCGATGTAATTTAGTCCATTACACATAAGGGTACATTTTATTCGTAAAAAAATCAATAATGAACACAATTATGCATTGAATTTGAGTAATTTTGAAGTTTCAGATAATTCTTTACTGTAGATTCTAACTCGAGTTAAGTGTCGAGATACTTTTGAAAATTACTCATTCAGTTTGTTATTATCTCAAAATTTCAGTTAAATTTTGGTATCGTTGTCAATATATATATAGATTAACCTTGTCAGTATGAATTGTACGATATTTAATCATATAATTATACGATCATAATACATTTGAGGCCTAATTTATAATACAACATACCTTTTTTTGAATCGAAAAAATTATGTTTATAATTATGAATAACTTTTAAAAAACATATTTAACACAAAAATTAAAATTGGGCAATTGCACGGGTATCAAGTACGAGTAGTTCAAAAGAATATAATTTATAATTAGTTAAGTCATACGAATATTGTAAATTGATATTCTAGTAATGGCATTTCTCTCAGCTTGCTTATTTATTATCTATTAAAGTAATTAAAGATAATTTATTCTAATCAAGAATCAGTCAGTACGGATTATACAATGTTTAAATTATTTATTCAGAAATATGCAAATTTATTTATGTTTAATAATTTATGCGAGTGCGTAATTTATATGAAAAATTAAAGTGAGGATTTTTTAAAAGACAAGTAAGATGTTATATGGAAATATTTAAAGAAACTATGAAATAACACTTATAAATTAAAGAACATATGATTTGCAAATGTAAGCGTGTAAGTTTAATTTGGTTACAAGTCACATTATGGTCAATCACAAAGAGTTTTAATAAAATATTGTTCAGTCATTATATATATATATATAAGTCCAACTTGCAGGTACGATTGTACATATTTAACTTTCATACATGTAATTAGTTAATGATTTTAATATTCTTATGTGAGTTCTTATTTATAATTAATACTTACCGTTTATTTATTTCATTTTATAAAGTGTTAATTATTTTATATAAGGTATGAAATCACAAAGCACGCCTTCTTTCCATCTATTTTACACTTCTATTACTCTTAAATATATCATAATTTTTTACCCCACTCCTATATTAGATTATTTATTTCGTTAATCCTCAAAGGTAGTAAAAAGTAGTTTTATAACCGTGCATCGCACCATTATACTATTTTATAAATTTCCCAGTGGAAACTATATCTTATATCAACTATTCAAGATCAGCTATTATAACTGTCTGTTCCACACCGAAATACCTTTTCAAATATGATATTTGATACAGTCTTTGATTTGTTTTATTGTAATATTGTGTTTTTTACATTTTTAATAAATATATGTTGTAAGGTTTAAACATTATACATGAGTAAATAATGATTCAACAACCAAAATACTTTTTCGTCAAAAACTACGAATTATTTACTAACACAAAGTATTTATTTAATCAGTATGAGTTGTTATATTACACATAATGTACGGATATCGTTGAGCTTCACACTATTTGAACCTTTGGATGCTTATTTGACATTTTAAGATTGCATTTAGACAACTTTAAAATATCGTGATATATTAATATCAATACACTTTTTGCTGAAAAGGACCCACTTGTCATTTTCTACTGATTTATATTATTTATTGTCCATATATCCTACATTAATTGTTGAAAATTCTTTCCTCTTCTACATTGCACAAATTTATGATTTCATACATTTGTTACATATAAATAATTAGTAGATAAAATATATAAAACATATTTTTTTTTACTTCTATTTCAATTTGTATAAATTAAATCATTTCAAACAAAAAATCTGACATAAAATTATATTTATCAAGATAAAAATTAGATAGATGGATAGATATAATATTTAAATTTAATTTACCCAAGCTGAAATTGAACCAAGGAATGTCGCCAAATTAGAATACAATTTTGGAGTATACAGGCTTATTTTCAGTTCTCATTCTTACACACTTTTCAAACACCTCCCAAAAAAATGACCAGATGGGAAAAAGGAGGACATTCACTGTCAAGCTTTCATACGGGATGCGAGGGGTGTCGACGTGCAATGGATTTAGTTATAGGAGAAATTCGCTTTCTTATGAGCTTCCTATTCACTGAAAGTAAAAACGTTTTTTTTAAAAGAAAAAAAAAGATCTTCAATGTCGTAATTTTAAGCCGTTATTTCTTATTGGTCACTCCTATATACTGAAACAAGTGTCCGAAAACATGTTGAAAATTAGTACAAGTGGTAATACGCTGAAAAATTATAAAAAAAGTACAAAATGCAATGACAAAAATACTAACAATTTTGACAACGATTTACGTATTATTTTGACATACACAGGGGAAAATAAATGAATAGCTATTGATCAATAGCTGCACATCAAGACATAATATCAGCGTGAAGGCAACCTAGAAAATAAAAATATTGAAATTCACGAAATCTTGAGCCCAAATAATTTAAAGGGGACATTACGATGACTGGATGTTCAGATTGGAATAACCCCTACCACATCTGCAGCATCTAGGCCTGCCTGCTAACAATGAATATAATGAACAATCCAACAATCTCGCGACCTCATCAATTCTTTTGAACAGTTTGCTTAACGAGCTGAATGAGATGGCCTTGATACGGCTATTTCATTGTTTTGTAGTATTTGTAGTTTGTAAAAGCAAGTGTTGTCCATTCTCACATCTCAGTATTTGATGTATTGGACCATTGCGAGTCTATCCTTTTTCCAATGCAAAAAATTAACTGAATAAACCAGTACAAATTCCCACGTACATTTGAAAGAATTCTAAGGCCTTTACAAACTGATCGCGAATGTCTACCCAAGGCTTCTTAGACAGTATCAATATTTAGCTTTCCATTCTTAAAGAGGTGCCATTATCAATATATGGATTCACTAGGAATTGGTATCTTCATGAATGCTTGTCTCCGCTGAGTGCAAGACAAGGCTAATGAGCTTAGATTTAGGAAAGCAATTTTTATCAATGAGGTATTCTCACCATACTTTCTACAGAGCACTGGTTTTGCGCTCTTCCACACCGCACCATATCACTACAAACGGTCTACGGGGAAAAGAAAAGACATTTGGATCCTTTGGGACGTAGTAAAAGATTGAACATAATCGCTTTGAGATGATTTACCAAATAAAAATCACTTTTCGAATTGTGGCGACAAATTGCTTCATATTTGATTCGTGTTACAATCTCGCAATAAAAGGAATTGGTTTCCTCTTAAACCACATTATGGATGATTGTGCATAGGAGGTCATAATGCACCTTATCAAAGCGATTTACATACTAGAATAATTTTTGTTGATATATTCTCTTTTAACCCTCTTTTGCTTGAATGGGCCTCGTTGAAACAATAAATTGCACTTCACTCCAATTTACTTATGATGTAAATGAAAGAATTAACAATTGACATATTTATTCCAAAATTTTTTTTTTAAAAAAATTATATTGGAAGAATACAACCTGTGAAGCTCGGACTCGTCTCCCCTCCCCGTTGACACGAACCGTGACGCCGTACCTGGGTCTGGAGATACCGGTGTCGGACACGGCGGAAGATAACTGGACATTTCATTTTTTCGTTCAGTCAGAATTGCGAAGATTTTTTTTTTAACTGTAATAGTTTTTGGCAGGGGATACGAAGAAGAAGATGAAGTATTGGAAGAAAATCACTCAACTCCATTGATAAAGTAGTCAAAAGAAGCTTTGGGGGAGAAGAAGAAGGAGAAAGGAAGTCGAAAGGAATGCTGGAAAGGATATTAAAGGGTTTTTATTTTATCTTATTTTCTTTTTACATGGACCACACACTGTAAAAACTGCTTATTTAATTGTTAGCAGATTTACTAGGTACAGTATCTACAACTGTAATTTGACTTTTTAAAACTAAGTACACTTTTTTTTAATTTTATTTTTAAAAATCTTTCTTTTTTTAACCTTTTAATCAGTACATTTGAACAAGTATTGCTGTACTTTCATTAATTTGCTCTATTACCTACATTAATAATTATTATCCTAAACAACTTTTTGAATAAATTATATATCGTAATATTCTATTAACAATATAGTGTATGTATTTAAACACTTCGTAATATTATAGAACAATCTTCTCGATTCACTAGAGGTAACGTACGCGTATCCGTTTTGTACCCGTTTCGAATCGAATCCCGTACTTGTAAATTTCCAAACATTAATAATTACAACTTGTCAGCTTGTAATTCATGTATTTTTTTAATTTTTTTTTTTACTTTTTATTATGCAAGACAGTTGTAATACTATTAGTTATTATGTAAGACAGCTTTACTTTCTAAGTGTTTACTTAGTCTTTCAATGTTAAGTTTGTTACTTTCTAAGTTGTTTTACTTAGTCTCCATTTTTAATACTTTCATAATTATTAAGGTTTATAGCCAATAAAAAAAAATTATAAATTTTTGATGGACTAAATAATTTCATAAAACCTCCAAAAATGTATATTATTATTAAAATAATTAGTGAGATTTATTATTTTGAAAAATATTGAAACAGAATAAATATTAAATATCTTAGGTTATAAATATCTTAAGTTAATATAATAAAATATTTAATGTTGATTATTTTAGCGAGACTATTATCTAGTAACCAGCTATGCCAAGGAATTTTTTTAGACTTTTCTTGTCAAATAAGATTTTGGGAATTTCTAATCAAAGAAAAGATTAGGGTTGATAGATTAAATGATAATAGATTAGATAATTTAAAAAGAAAAAATATTAAACTGGTAAATAAGGAAAAATTATTTAGAGGGAAAGAGACGGAAAATATTCAAGTATGAGGAAAATACTATCCATATTCAGAAACATTTAAAAAGAAAATATTAAACGCAAAAGTTGGAAAAATTTAAAAGAGAAAATATATAAACGCAATCATGGGAACAAATTAAAAGAGGAAAATACTCTATATATTTGTGTAACTGAGTTTTTAATATGAATAGCATATTTCATTTTTCAAATATGAAAAGAATATGAACATATGTACTACAGTATATAATTTCAGAATATGAAAAGCTATATGTAAGATGTAACTAACTATGGTTTAATATCGAATATATTTTTTATTTTCAGAATATCATTTTTTTTATAAGAACAATAAAAGTTTTAAAAATTAAAATAAATATGAATCTAACTCTAAAATATTATACATAAAACCCTAACCAAAAATACCACTATAACTCATCAAACCTGCTACCTAACCAAACTCCAAACCTTTACTCCAAACTACTAAACAACCCCAACCCTATACTCAGAACCTAGCTAAATCCTACTCGATAATCAATTGATCGATAACGATGTAAATGATTGATTAAACAATTAACATGATCGGTAACAATGATACATGATCGATAAACACAATGTAACAGATCGATAAACAATTTTAAATTGATCGAAATGATAATTAATATGTAGCGTCATATGATAACTATAATTAACACAATTGATCGATACAAAAATGTGATATAACATGTAAACGATGAAAACAAGTACAATGAGTCGAAATGATTAACAATGTAACGACTCGATAACGATTAAAGCATAGTAACTGTATAAACAATATAAATGATCTTAATTTTTAATTTGGAAAAAAAGAAAAAAGACGTCCAAAAGTCTTGATTACGTTAAAGAACAGAGATTTACTTGGTATATCACTCTATATAAGCACTTTTATCTCCTTATACATCTGATACTATATGAACATTCATAATTCTTCTTGTTCAATAATCATTCTCAACTTTCGTTTTCTCTTTCATTAAAATTCCAAGCTTTTTTCCTTTTATATGAGCTAATATCGCAGGAAATCTTCACTTCAGCATTCTATCTTTTACTCTTGCATATAATTATATCAATGGTTACTCCGTTTCTTCAACAAGCTCCATACTACAAATGAAATTCAGTCCAAAAGTCTCTGTCCATCACATTATCTCATATGAATGACAAACACATTATGGAATCATGTACATTACCAGAATAATCCTCTTAGTGGCTGGAAATAGAAATGGATTTGCAACTACTGTAACAAAAGTTCATGTCATATCACAAGTGAGGCTCATCTCTTAGGAATCTGCAGTGGTTATGCATGTATGCAAGTACTGATGAAATTCATCTTCAACTTAAGAAGGAACATGAATGCTGCAGAGCCTAGAAGCGCAAAAGAGTCTTATGAAGCAAAGAAAAATGGATTATTACCCTTCTTCGGGTCTGACTGTTGCACAAAAGAGGAAAAAGGTTACATAGAATCATGCTTCAATGTTGGTAAGAAGAGATGAGTTAGATAAGGAGTGTCTCGGTTATTTATTCTGCACTTTCCATTTGTCATTTCAAAAATCCTAGCTTTTCGTGAATTTTGTTCTGAAACTTGGCAAACAGACAGTGTTCTGGTTATGTTCCTCCAACTAAAATAGTTGAGCGTCACTTTCATTCAGAAGAGAAAACACATTCAATACTCTCTCTTCAAACTTTTTCGGGAATTTTTGGAAGAAAAAGAGTACTCATTATGCTCAGATGGATGGACTGATAGGCAAAAGAGCTCTATAATGGTCATGGGCTGCATCAGGAGGAGTTCTATGTTCTCAAAGCCTTAGATCAGTGGTAATTTGAAGGATGCCTGAGTATGTTGAATTTGTTTGAAGAGGTGTATAATGAGAAGGGAGACAAATTGTTCAAATTATCATGATAATGCACGGAGATTTTTAACAGCTCTGTTTAGTATTAAGCAGTATCCTCCATATCTTTTGCGAACCTGTGTGTCACACTTTGAATTGCACCAAAGCAATCTTGTGAGCCAACCACAATTCAAGCAATATGAAAGAGTGTAAGTGGTTCCTCCTTAATGTCTGAATGGAAGATAGTTTTATTCTTTGGTGTTGAACATGGAAAGATTTTTCTATTTTCAAATTATTCCAAACACTCACTTCTAGGTTGCAGAACAAGGTTTGCATCTCATGTTTATTGGCAGAACGGTATTTAAGTCAAAAAGCACTTGAAAAGATTGATTGGATGTTCAGTGAACATTCAGGAAGACAGCTTTTAGAGACGAAAGCTGATACAGTAAAGAGTGTGTGATTTCTGATAAATGGTGGGATAGAGTAGAATACTTTTGAGTTCACTACTCCAATTTATAATATGATAAGAAAAGCTGATCTTGATGCCCCATGTTTTGCATTTGATATATGATTTTATGGGATACTATGATAGAAAAATCAGGGAAAAAATTTTCAAGCATAAAGTTTGGATGCTAAAACAGTACTTCTCCTTTTTTTGATGTGATCCAAATGTATTAGAATCAAGTGGAACAAAACAATACGCCACTCCATTGTAGGCACACTCTCTGTTCCAAAATATTACAGTGACTCATGGTTAGAAGAGGAATCCATTTTGGTCAAGATGGCACCCAATCAAGATCATAAATGTCATATAATAGAGATAAATGTTTCAAGAAAATGTTAACAAATTCTGATGAACTTAAGAGAGTTTTACACTGATTATGGACAATTTCTGGTGCATTGGGATTTTTGGTATAAGCACATGTTATGAAAGCAAGGGCTCATGAAGAACCTTGAGTGGTGGGCTAGCTATGGTTCATCAACACCAACTTTGCAAGCACTAGCATTCAAGTACTTTCACAGCCGCTTCTTCATCATGTTGTAAAGGAATTGGAGTTCCTTTTCAAACATCAAAGCATCAAGAGAAATAGATTAGCTTCTAGCAGGCAGAAGATTTGGTTTATGTTCACTCAAACTGCGTATGCTATTCGAAAGAAAGGAGGAGTACAATGCTGGTCTTCAAGACTTTTGGGATGTTGGTAAGTGGATGAAATCTTAATTATATATACAAAGTCTCAGCAAGTATTATTAATAAATATCTAAAGTATTGTATTGCTAACATAATTGTTTTTTTTAGGTGGAGATGCAATGATGGTTGATGATGAGACTTTATTGAAGCATTTAAGATATGTTCATTGAAGAGCAGAGGTTAAGAGAGATGAAGGTCGTGAACTATGAAGACTGAAATTATAAAGCTGATGTTGATGGTCTAATTTGCTCTGTTAGTTTACTAACGCTTTCTTTTTTATTATTATTAGTTAATATTAGCACTTTCCTATGGTATATTTATCATATTCAGAAATGGAAGTATATCAGCATGTTACTATGGATTTATATTATTTCAATGAAAGTTAAATCAATTTGCAAGTTTTATTTATTTTTCAGTTTATAATTAATTTTTATAGCTTATGAATATGAACTATAATACTCGTGTCCCCGAGTCCATATTTAACAATTGGACACTTTCAAACGAGTCCACGTATCCTTAAAATTAAAAATTTAAGGTCGAACACCTAGACACATACCCGAGTCCGACACCCGTACCCGTCCGAGCATCCTAGATAACAACTAAACTATGAAAGACAAATTCAATTTTGATGACATTAGTAAAGCCTCTTAGCTCCATCATTGCTTGAAAACAACACATGAATTCTTCAAACAAGTGCATATTAGCACTTCATTTAAACAACCTTAGTCAGAACTCAGAAGAAGAAAAATGTTTGATACACTGTACATTATAAACAACTTATCCTTGACCAATTTACTACAGCAAAGACTCATCTATAATGTACATTAGCAACTACTCCTAAAACACTTCTTAACCTAAATCCAAAAAAAAAAAAAAACACAGAACTTGCCTTTTTACTAAAACACCCCAAGCAATATAACAACCACCCATTCATCCACCAAGCATGCACATGGAGCTCTCTTCTGAAGTTCATGTACTAAGATATCGAAGGATATGCCATATGCAGCACCAGCCGCCTCCTAAAAAGCAAGATACATTATTAGTTCTCTCAAAATGCACACACTCAACATCAATAAAAGGTTAGTTGTGTTGCATTATTGTTTATACCATCTTTTTTCTGCCAGAAAGTCACATAGAAAATATTATTGACTGAATCATGTTGTTGTGATCCTGTATAACTTCAAGCCATCAAATTTTATATCCCTCCTCCAAGGTTTGCATTTACCTACCATCATTTCACAGAATAATATACATACATGTCTAAGCAATCCCACTTTGAGTTCGTTGAGCAGATATATTGCTAAGACTTCTAAAGACATACAGGCTCCTTTTGTACTGCATAAAAAGATTTGCATCAGAATGCAATCAGAAATGACTGATATACAGACAAAATATACCCATACTTTGACACTCATACATCATAACCAATACTATGCAACCATCAGGTATTAGATAGAACTGCTTTACCCTCATCATAGAGCTTAATAGCATTGAATAAAAAAATGGCAAAAAAACAAGAACCAGACAAAAGGAAGGGGAAAAAAAGCTACTCTATACCTCTAGATTTTTCACCAAATCCCTGGTCTTGAAAATGAGCAGTGCATATCTACTGGATAAAATAATGAGTGGAAGAGAGAGACAAGAGAAGGAAATATCAGGGCACCACATTCATTCACAAGAAGTTGCATGAAATTTCTTTGCCAGTAATTTTAGGAACAAGTTCAATGATGCCAAACTTCACACTCATCGAAATGGCTTAAGTGGCACAAACCTAGTCCAAATTGGATCGAAATCAGGTTAAGTACTGCCTCTTCTGTTTTAGCTGCTTGCAACCACATTCAATTCTCATTGCTTGCCAAAACTCCGGGAGATATCTAAGTGAAGGTGGACCAAACTTGTTACCAGACCCTCTTTATTATTCCGAAAAATGATCAGTTTCCCACTCCAGCCCCCCAGCCTCAGTAAAGATGATGCTGTGCCTGGGATACCAAACTCCGCCTGTTCTTTGCTGCACGAGGTATAGTAGGAACAAGCTTAAGAATTCCAACAAGAAACGTGACCTATATAGATATGTGTTGTGTGTTCCGGGCCGCGTGCGCCTTTCAGGTGTGTGTATTGATATTAAAAGTACACACTATTCCCACAATACCTCTATATCTGAATACCATTCTTGACCGAGCGTCCCTTTAATTCTCTCTCTGCCCAACAAGCAATGCCCTAATATTCTAAGGCTTGGTCCTAACAACTCCCATGGTAACAATATCTTCCTTTCGCAATCGTTATCATCACCACCACCACAACCACCACCTTCGTTGTCATTGTCATCGTCGTCGTGGTGGGTTTGGCAGGGGTTAGCCCATTGGTCTAAGAACTCGCAAAAGTCGAGCTTAGACTCGTGTGGCATGACCCAAATCTTGYTGAAGAAGAGCTCGAGGGCGACCCCTACGATCCTCGCCCTGCGAGTAGACCGCACGGTGCCRTGGGGCTCGAGGGAAGGGGAGATGACGGCGATGTTTAGGTCAGTGGAGTTGTTACGCTGAGGGGAGGTGCTCTCGTGGTAGATGCTGGGGTGGGAGAGGTCAGGGATGGTGACGGTGACTGACTGGTGGTTGCGAGTGGTGGTTTCGTGTGCGTAGAGGGCTAGTAGGATGGCCTCGAATCCGGCCAGGGGTTGGCGGTGGCGGTGTGTGATGCGGGTGAGGTAGAGGCCGGAGATGAGGGGGATGAAGCGTAGGACAATGAGTTGGAGGGAGGGGTCGGAGGAGTGGAAGGTGTCGTAGAGCCACCGACAGAGGTGGTTGTCCCCGGAACCCGAGGAGGGTTGTCGGAGTAAGGTGGAGATTTGCGAGGAGATTTCGGGGGAGGTGAGGGCGAGGAAGGCGGGGGGTATCGACGGGGAGGAGGATGGTGGGAGGGAGGAGATGGGGGTGGGGAGAATTGAGGTCAAGGATTCGAGGGCGGCTTGTGTTTTCGTAGGGGAGGAGGGGGTGGTGRTGTCGGCGGCGATAGTGGTGGGTGGTGGAGAAGTTGGGGAGGAGGATGTGTTGTCTAAGTGAGGGGTTGTAGGAGAGGAGGAGGTGGTAGGGGAGGAGGGATGAGAGTTAGAAGTGTTCGACATTTTTAAATTAAAATTTGGTTATGAGATGAGATAATTAATTGTTTTGGTGAAAATTTGCCTTTTATTTTTTAAAGATTAGGGAAAAGTTATTGGAGTATTGAGTTTAGAGAATGGGAGTTATAGAAGGATGAGATTATTGAGGAGAAATTTAGGATCTCAAGTTTTCCTATTCTTTTGGCACAAACAATTAATTTTCCTTCACCCTTTGCAATCAAAATAATTAGTACATGTAGTGAAAATATGAAAATCATTCCTTAATTAATCTTATATGATTACTTTTCATCAAATTTTGTTTTCATGCATGAAATATATTGATTGTCCTATAATTAAAAAAACAAAAAAAAACAATGCAATATTTTTTTGGCAATTAAAAACAATGCAAATTTGTCCCGGTAAGAAATGCCATGTACAAGTATTATTACCAAAGAAACAAAGTGCATAAAAAAAACAAAGTGCATGGTTATATGTKAAAAGTRAAGTATGACTTGTCACAAYGGAGCATATGCTTTGACTTTGTAGTATCTTTGGTTATTAACTAGATAATTCCCGAGCAAATGCTCGATTCAAATACTCTATAATATATGCAACAATATTTTTACATAAAATGTCTTTTTATAATAAAAAATCACAAAATATTTTGTTTTTCANTGTTTTATTTAACATGAGAAGACTAGGTCAGTAATCAACGAGTGCATATTTTAAATACATCTGGTCAACACCAAGCAAGTAGGTGGTGATTGTGTTTTGCATAAAAATTTTAGTGGGAGGTTCTTTATTGCTTTTTTTTAAAACATTTTTTTTTCTTACAAATAGTCTTTTTAAAAGATTTWTTTTCCATTTTCTATTAAAATACTTTCCTCTAACTCTACATCTTTCTTGAATAACATTTTAACTTCATAATTTACAACTTCATCCTACTCACCACTTCCTAACCTTCTTTTTCTGAACTCCTGATTCAAATTTCTGGTGCTTATATTATTTCAGGCAGGAGCAATGTTGTATCTGGTGTTGCACAAGCGATTAAGGACCATTTCAAGAAATACCCTCTAGCTATTGTTAATGTAAAGGGAAGAGCTAAAGGGACCTCGGTTCAAGAAGTGGTATTCAAATTAGAGGTATGTGGCAATAGTTGTACTTTTATATATAAATACACACACACTGACAACGCGCGCACGCGCGCGCACACACACACACATATCTATATAGGTCACGTTTCTTGTTGAATTCTAAGCTTGTTTCCTACATTAACTCGTTGCAGCAAGAAACAGGCGGAGTTTTGGTATCCCAGGAGCCAAGCAAAATCATCCTTTACAGAGGCTGGGGGGCTGGAGTGGAAACTGATCATTTTCGTAATAATAAAGAGGGTCATGATAAACAAGTTGGTCCACCTTCATTAGATATCTCTCCGGAGTTATTGGCAGCAATGAGAATTGAATGTGGGTTGTCAAGCAGCTAAAACAGAAGAGGCAGTACTTAACCCTGATTTCGATCCAATTTGGACTAGGTTTGTGCCACTTAAGCCCCATTTCTGATGAGTGTGAAGTTTGGCATCATTGAACTGCTTCCTAAAATTACTGGCAAAGAAATTTCATGCAACTTCTTGTGAATGAATGTGGTGCCCTGATATTTCCTTCTCTTCTGTCTCTCTCTTCCACCTCATTATTWTAATCCAGTAGATATGCACTGCTCATTTTCAAGACCCAGGGATTTGGTGCAAAAATCTAGAGGTATAGAGTAGCTTTTTTTCCCCTTCCTTTTTGTCTGGTTTCTTGTTTTTTTGCCATTTTTTTATTCAATGCTATTAAGCTCTATGATGGAGGGTAAAGCAGTTCTATCTAATACCTGATGGTATTGCATAGTATTGGTTATGATGTATGAGTGTCAAAGTATGGGGTATATTTTGTCTGTATATCAGTCATTCTGATGCCATTCTGATGCAAATCTTTCTTATGCAGTACAAAAGGAGCCTGTATGTCTTTAGAAGTCTTAGCAATATATCTTGCCTTAGAGCTAACGGACAGCCCGGATGGAAAGTTCCAGCGGACTAGATATACTAGCCTCAGTTAAGCAGAAAGGGACAGACTATGAGACTGACAGAGAAAAGGAAGGATGTTCGAACTAAGAGGAGGAGGAGGATGATGGAATTCGTCTAAGATGAAAGAGTTTGGAGCATGGAGGACTGTGTAGGAGGAGGGATTGACGAGTTAGAAGTGTTCGACATTTTTAAATTAAAATTTGGTTATGAGATGAGATAATTAATTGTTTTGGTGAAAATTTGCTTTTATTTTAAAGATTAGGGAAGTTATTGAGTATTGTAGTTTAGAAATGGGAGTTATAGAAGGATAGATTATTGAGGAGAAATTTAGGATCTCAAGTTTCCTATTTCTTTTGGAAACACAACAATTAATTTTCCTTCACCCTTTGCAATCAAAATAATTAGTACATGTAGTGAAAATATGAAAATCATTCCTTAATTAATCTATATTGATTACTTTTCATCAAATTGTTTTCATGCATGAAATATTGATTGTCCTATAATTAAAAAAACAAAAAAAAAAACAATGCAATTTTTTGGCAATAAAAACAATGCAATTTGTCCCGGTAAGAAATGCCATGTACAAGTATATTACCAAGAAACAAAGTGCATAAAAAAAAACAAAGCAATGGTATATTGTTAAAGTGAAGTATGACTTGTCACAATGGAGCATATGCTTTGACTTTGTAGTCTTTGGTTATTAATAATAATATCCCGAGCAAATGCTCGATTCAAATACTCTATAATATATGCAACAATATTTTTACATAAAATGTCTTTTTATAATAAAAATCACAAATATTTTGTTTTTCAAATACTTCCTCCGTATCAAATAATTTGAACGATTTTGACATAAAGTAAGAGAGAAAAAATATCTAATCGTTTGCAATTAGTTTGATACGGAGGAAGTACATTTGTAATAGATTAGATTATACTATTGACAAAAATTCTAATCATAAATTAATTTATATGATGCATGGAACTCGATCTTTAGTACAAAGTTGCACCCACCTGAGAATTCTTCTTCGTGAGTTCCAACACAACAGTAGTTGAGGCAATTCACTAAAGGTAGTTGTTATTATGATCGAAATTGATTATTCCTATTATTGCAAGGAAAATTTTAGGTTACGAAGTATTTGTTTTAGTCCAAAGTCATAATGCAATCTAGTTTTTAGGCTAGTTGTTTTTGCAAATTGTTGTGAAATTATATAGAACCTTAAACTTGGATTTTATATGGGTTGATAATCCACAATCATACATCTCAGATTAAACAATACAAACATGAAAATTTGGTTTTAAAAAAAGGTAAGAGGTTGATCGAAGAGCAACATCTCAAGAAGATTTCGGTTTGGCAAGTGCCAGGAAGCTCAGTATCAAGAGATGACCCATATATAAACACGGCCCATAAGAGGCCTATCAAGTGCCAGGTGATTTGAGCAAGAAATTAAACATGGAGAGGAAAATAGAATTCAAATGCAGGGAGAGCACCAAATAAACGCTGCTAGAGGAATCGCCATAACTTCTTCCCCACAATTCTGTCACCAAGCTATAATAGGGAGAGAAGTTGAATCAAGAGAACAACAACGACAGAAACAATAACACATCAAACAAGTCTATCTTCTCTTTCGCATTTTACTACTTTCCCTTAGCCGCAATTGGTTTAATTATCAAGTATATAGTTTAGCGTAACTTAGTTAACATAGCGTAGAGTAGCGTAGTTCATCCTCATGGATTAATAACTTGTTACTATGTTTCCCGATGTTTGTGAACATGAAGTATCCCCTCCTAATTATAGTTGCAGTCTGATTCTATCGTTGCTATTTTAAGGAAGCTTTATATCTTTTCAATCTTGTTTATCCTAAGTTTCAGTTTATTCTACACATGGTATTTTCTACGTTACTCTCTTATCTTCGTTCACGACCTTGGTAACCATTTTTTTAACTTGGCGATTTATATTAAATAATCAGTAACCAGAGGGCACCCCCATCGACCAAAATAATATTGGCGGTTGACTTGTTGTGAAAGTGCAAAATACCTCAATAGAAGGGGACCACAACATTAATGATTACCAGTTATTCATTAGACCTATCTAGAATATAGGGACTTTAATCTATTTTGTTGAAAGTTTTTCGTTACGGAGGAGTATATCCTAAAAATATTTTAATAATTTAAAGATTTATTAAAAACACAATAATAAATATCAATCATATCTTACTATTAATACAAGTTAAAAATACAACGTAAAAAATATTTGTAAAAAACAATGATTAAATCTAAAAATATTTAATGTATTCTTACCAAAATATTTAATGTAGTCGTGCATCACACGGGGAATTAATCTAGTGAGTATATATATGAGTCCTAGTCTTAGGACCAGGGTGTGTACTAAGTTGGAATGGTTTGAGTTGTTCATTGCTCGTAGTTTCGTTGCGAGTTCGGCTTTGGTATCTTGTTCATGACCCCAAACTATTGGTCGGGTTGGCTCAGCGGTTTAAACATTATAACTACGATGTTTTTGTGTTATAAATGTAATTTATAGGCCTCTTTTGTTGAAAATTTGTCTAATTGTATGTCAAATGACAAGAATATTAATAGTGTCTTTTAGAATCATTTTCAATAAATAGAATGTTCAAAATGACAATTTAGAAATTTGATACTAAAGGGTTAATTATAGTCTAATATTATAGAAATTTCAACAAATCATGAAAGTATTAAAAAGTGCTTAACCCAGCAGATTGAACTATGTGGGTTGAAAATTAGCAGATTTTAGTTGTTTAAAAAGCGGGTTTAAACGAGTAAAAATCTCAGAATTTTGGTCACATTCGCTATTTGCATGTCGGGTTAATCGAGTTTTCCAAGCCAGGTCGGAAATTGACACCTATAAGTTTCCACCTAATAAACCCTTAGGGGGCGTATGGTTTATATACTGATATTGAGTTTAAATGAGGAATGAAACCAAAGTGTATGAGTTTGGAACTTCATACTTGATATCACGTGTTTGGTTTGCTTGGAAATGATTGTTTTGTTTAATTTTAAAAACCTAGGTACGGTATACCCATACCCACCTTTCCCCGTGGGTTTCAAAACCCCATCCTTGGGGTGCTGATGGCAACGGGGCGGATCGGAGTTGGATTCGCTACATCCGATCCGACCCTTCAGAATCGGATTTTAAATTCGACTCCGACTCCGACATCCGACTCACCCTCCGAATCCGATCCGACTTTTATCTGTAGCCTTCGACTCCGAATCCGATCCAGACCGAATCCGAGTTTTTCCCTTGTTTTTTTTTTTTATTTTTTTCGAATTTGTTTAAAATCATGAATAAATAATATACTACCTAATACCCTTTAGGCTTAAACATATCATAGCAATTTTAAATAACTTTAACACAACAATTCATAACATACAATCAAAATAACATAAAAAAATTCAAATTACAATAAAATAAAATGAAAAGCATAACATGCTTAATACACACTAGAAGTCTAGAACACTCCAAGTCCATACAATTGATACAAATCTTCTACAAGTCCATACATTGATTACAAATCTTTAATAATCATCCAAGCCATACTCCATTATCTTTTCAAGTTTCCAATTGCTCACCTTCAAAATCACCAAAAAACATAATTTATAGATTAATAAATTATAATAGAATAAAATATATTAATAAATAACAAACATATTAAAAATTCACCTCCTATCATTCTTCCTCAACTTCCACATCTTCATCTATAACGGGTGCTAATTCTAGCTCACTCTTTACATTCATCTAAGAATGTAAATATAAGTTCATTACGTTAGTTATATAACTTAGTATCATAAATTCACCAAAAATAATAATTTAATAGATTGAAAAATACCTTTCATTTGGAACGCTCCAACTTGTAGACACATCAAGCTTCAACGGTTTCCGAAGTAGTCTACTACGATGGGTCCAATACCCCTACCCATAGTGCTAAATGCACTCTCAGAAGCAACGGTAGAAATAGGAATTGCAAGAAATCTCTAGCAATTTTAGAAGGTAGGAAATCTATTGATTGTTCTCTCCACCATGACAAAGATTAAATTTATTCTATCAACCACAAGCCTATCCTCCAACAAGAAAGTTCTCACCTCACATTTTTAATCTTCTTGGTGGTTGTTGGGCAACATGTGTTGCCCACAATTCTCATATTCCTCAACTTCACCCGTAGCCCCCATAGCCTCTTCCCATTCACATTAACCATTGGAAGGGTTGTAAGAAGTTTTAAGAGTTCATCATAAACTTGCATCCATTACCTCATAATCGAAACTAATCAACCAACATTTTCTTAACCTTCTCACAATTCAATCTCACAACGATCCTCGCCATATATAAGTCTATAGTAAAAAAGTAATATGTCCATTTTCCTTCTAGGATCCAAGACCGAAGCAACCGACAACATCACATTAATCACATCAATATTATTAAACTTAACAATCATTTTTGAGACATAGATTCAATCACCTTATTACACAAGAGTCCAATTTCTCAAAGCAAGCAAAATTTCACACACTTTCTCAAATATAAGTTGGCGTTGGTACTTTCTTCCCGAAAAAGCCTCCGTGCCCTTTTAAATATGCCAACTTTTGACATATGACACTAACCATTTGCCAATCTTCTTTACTAGGTAGCTTAAATTATCCCTCCACTTTTTCCCACCTTTGCATCCAACTAGTAAAAGCATCCTTTACACAAAGGATACTTGCAAATACATAACATGAATTCCATCTTGTCTTAAATCTAACGACAATTTTTTAGTATTGGAATTACAATAGTTACATGCATCTTCAAATTTCTCATACCTTTTAGGTGTTCCGACAAAAATGCAACAACACTACGAACATTTCAATTGCACCTTTAATCATTTCCAATCCATCACCCACAACCAAGTTCAAAATTGTGCACAACAACGCATATGCAAATAAACACTAACGCCTTGCAATTGATTCCTTGTTGTGTGGGCATGGCACATACAAAACCTATCAAATACAATCAAATTGCACACACATTAGTAATGACTTCTAAATTACATGTAAGAGCAAACAAGAGTATAAAAGTAATTAATAATACCTTATGATACATCACGCAAAATCCATTCATCATCAATCCAATGCGCCGTCAGCCATATATCCTTTCTTTTGATTGTTACTAGTCCACATATCACTTGTTATGCAATCCTAGAATCTATCCACCATATCTTCATCAACCTTGTTCTTTCTTCCTTGAAATCTCTTAGGATATCCGTTTTGCGGTGTGTCCTGAGATCACTTTAAAATCCGGATTAAGCTATTGAATATTTCTAAACCAATATGATACATATAGCAAGTGCGGTACTATTAATGTAATCATGTTAACCAACTCGGCTCTGACACATGAGGGTTGAACTTGAATTTTCCCATACCTAACGTAGGAGACCACTTTTACTTGAACTAGCTAGCAAAGTTGTTGTCTCACATCCATAGTTTGTTTATTTTCATACATCTTGTTATGTGGTCTTTCAATGTGTTGTACCATTCTTCCCTCCTCCAACAAAAATATTCTTGCAACCTTTACACTTTGCTTCGTTTCTTCACCAATCTTAATTTGATCAAAATGTTTCCAAACCAATAGATTTAGCTTCTTCCCATTAACACCTATCATCTACAAGTTCATCATCTTGAGTCCTTTCCTTGATCAATCTTAATGGTTGAGTTTGGTAACATTAGTTGGCCATTCAAATGAATAGGTGATCAACAAATCCCTCACATTCATCATTTTCACTAGGAGTAGATAACTCTCCATATCTTCAAGAAATAAACAGCAAGAAACAGAAACAATTTTTTTTTTATAAAACAGCAGCAATAGAAGGAATACGAAATAATTCAGCAATACTGTAGTAACTACTTCAAAATACGATTTTAAAAAACATTCAACAAAAGAAATAGTGGTAAACATATCATATGTGACAGTAACTACTTCATACCTTTTCAAGAAGAACAACAAAAGGAATGAAGTGTATGCATAAAGAGGCAAATCGACAAATAGAAGCAAAATCAGAATACGAAATTCAACAACAATTCAACAAACAAAAAAATACGAAAATACACAAAATACGAAATAAATCAGAATACGAAATTCAAATACGAAATTCAGCAGCAACAATTCAGCAAAAACGAAATTCAGCAGCATTAAAACAAAATAATCAGAATACGAAATTCAGCAAGAACAATTCAACAAAAACAGAATTCAGCAGCATTAAAAACAAATAAACAACATTAAAAAAATCAGACATACGAAATATTTGAGGATGTGTACATGTACGATCTGTTGACATTTGTTGACGAAATAATCAGCAAAATTGAGTATTTGAGTTGTCTAAAATTGTGAAAGCTGAAGGAGAGAGTGAGAGACTAGAGAGTGAGACTGAAGAAGTGAGCCGAAATTGTAGGTTTTTTGGTTGAATGGTATTGCCTCTTTGCATTGGCTTCTATCTTTATTATTATTATTATTATTATTATTATATATATTATTATTATATTATTTATTATTATTATTATTATTTCAAATATAAGTGTCTTATTTTTATGTTTAAACAAATAAATTTTGACATATCACATTTACATAAATCATGAGTGTGTAGTTTAAACTTTTATAAAAAACAAATTATTTAAATTCAAAGTGTTTAGAAATTTATACATATAAATGATTATTTTGAATTAATAAGTTCTCTCTCAACTACTTTCAGTTATTTATAGTTCATATAAGTCAAATTTCAAATAGTATTCTTAATAATCAAAACTCAAAAGTATCAATAAATAAAAATAATTTTAGTTCAACAAAATTCAGTTGATGAGAATAGAACATAAGTTGAAATGAAAATGCTTATTAGTACTTTTAAAAACATCAATAAGTTTTATATGTTACATAAGTTTAAATAAGATAAATAGTTGAAAAAGCTAACCACGGTGTAAGATTTTAAATTTCTAATGATCTACATACTCCGTTGAACGATGATGAATGTTACTCAAGATATTGAAGTTGAATTGTAATTTAAATCAATTTATCACATAGGGAAGTATTGATCTTACAAAGTTTAAACTTGTAATTTTGATCAAGAATAATTGTAATTTGCAATTTTTTTATGTTCTATGATTGTAAGATCTTTTGACCATTTCTTATTAATAAAATCCTTATTCTTTCCGTCAAAAAAAAAAAAAACATAAACCTTAAAACTTTTAAAGTTAGAAGTTTGATCCATAAAAAATAACAATAATTCATTTTAAAAAAACTTAAATTAAAGTGTACAATAGTCAATTACACATTACACATAATTAACTAATTAAAAAAACCACCCTAGGGGAAAAATAAAAATTATAAAGTCCAAAAAGTCGGAGTCGGAGTCGGAGTCGGAAGTTGGAGTCGGACATCCGACGGAGTCGGACATCCGACGGAGTCGGATTATTTCCTCGGATATTTCTAAGATCCACTCCCACCCTCTCCATTGCGGAGTCGGTTATTTAAACGGATTGGAGTCGGATTTTTTTTTGTACGGTCTCGGAGCGGATTTTTCCCTCGGAGCGGAGCGGACTAGGGTCGGATTCGCCTGGTTTGCATCACTACTTGGGGTTTGATGTTCGAGCTATGAGTATCAAATTATTATTTTGCTATACAAACACAAGGTGTGTGTTTTATGATTCTAAACTCATCCTTCATTCTAAAAAGATGTAAACCAAACATCTCCTAATATTTGAATTATTGTTAATGGAGGTTATTTATTGGGAGTTTTATAAAAAAAAACAGAAGGTATTGTATGCATCAGATGTACAATAAATTTATTGTGCATCAAGCATATAGTGACTCTTTATATCAATATAGTACCCTTTATATCAATATATATATTAATACATCAATATAGTGATAAAAATAAGGGTCACTATATTGAAAAAGAGTTACTCACTATAATCTGATGTACAGTAAATTTATTGTACATTCGACTGTACCTAATATTTTCGAAAAAAAAGAAGTGTCGGTTTGAACTACTCCGCATTGTGAATGCCCTAATATTCTAAAGGTAACAAACAAATGGAGACAAGTGACTAATAATCAATTTCAACGGCTGTTACAAACAAATTACAAATCACTGAATCAGCAGCACACACTCAAAAGTCAAAACTCATTCTAACTCGAAACACACTTGGTTGAGTTCGTTCTCTTCACTTCACTCTTTAAAAAAAAACCCAAAAAAATCTCAATTTCCAACAACAATGTCGACGCCGGCGAAGCTTCTACGGCGCGTATACGGCGGTGAAGGCGCCAGAGGCGGCGGTGGAAAGCTTCGAAGAGAGAGGAAGCCGCCTGCGACGCCGTACGATCGTCCGCCACGTGGACGGTGGATGTCGAGATTGTGACCCGCTAAACGCCTTCTATCCGGTCTCCCTTCTCTCTCTCTACGCCTCTCCTTCTTCCAATCTCGGTATCCTCTCTATCTGTCTCACATATTATATTTTTCTCGTTAATTGATTTGTTAGGGTTTTTGTTTTCTAATTTTTCGAATTTCCC
>SNQN01001419.1:73658-96137 GCA_008642245.1 Bassia scoparia
GTAATTCTTGCCCTCAACGAACTCAAAGTGGGATTGCTTAGACATGTATGTATTTTATTCTGTGAAATGATGGTAGGTAAATGCAACCTTGGAGGAGGGATATAAAAATTTGATGGCTTTTAAGTATTACAGGATCACAACCAACAGTGATTCAGTCAATAATATTTTCTAGTGACTTTCTGGCAGAAAAAGATGGTAATAAACTAATAATGCAACACAACTTAACCTTTTAGTTGATGTTGAGTTGTGCATTTTGAGAAGAACTAATAATGTATCTTGCCTTTTAGGAGGCGGCTGGTGCTGCATATGGCCATTACCTTTCGATATCTTAGTAACATGAACTTCAGAAGAGAGCTCCATGTGCATGCTTGGTGGATGAATGGGTGGTTGTATATTGCTTGGGGTGTTTTAGTAAAAGGACAAGTTCTGTGTTTTTTTTTTTTTTTTTTGGATTTAGGTTAAGAAGTGTTTAGGAGTAGTTGCTAATGTACAATTACAGATGGAGTCTTTTTGCTGTAGTAAAATGGTCAAGGATAAGTTGTTTATAATGTACAGTGTATCATACATTTTTCTTCTTCTGAGTTCTGACTAAGGTTGTTTCAAATGAAGTGCTAATATGCACTTGTTTGAAGAATTCATGTGTGTTTTCAAGCAATGATGGAGCTAAGAGGCTTTACTAATTCATCAAAATTGAATTTGTCCTTTCAATAGTTTAGTTGTTATCTAGGATGCTCGGACTCGGGTACGGGTGTCGGACTCGGTAGTGTCTAGTGTCGGACCTTAAATTTTAATTTTAAGGATACGTGACTCGTTTTGAAAGTGTCCAATTGTTAAATATGGACTCGGGGACACGATATTATAGTTCATATTCATAAGCTATAAAAATTAATTATAAACTGAAAAATAAATAAAAACTTGCAAATTGATTTAAACTTTCATTGAAATAATATAAATCCATAGTAACATGGATTCATACTTCCATTTTGAATATGATAATATACCATAAGAAAGTGCTAATATTAAACTAATAATAATAAAAAAGAAAACCTTAGTAAACTAACAGAGCATTAGAAACATCAACATCAGCTTTATAATTTCTAGTCTCCATAGCTTCACGACCTTCATTCTCTCAACCTCTGCTCCTCAATGAACATATCTTCAAATGCTTCAATAAAGTCTTCATCATCAACCATCATTGCATCTCCACCTAAAAAAAACAGATTATGTTAGTCAGATACAATACTTAGATATTTATTAATAATACTTGCTAGAACTTTATATATAAATTAAGATTTCATCCACTTACCAACATCCCAAAGTCTTGAGGACCGCATTGTACTCCTCTTCTTTCGAATGCATGAACGCAAGTTTGAGTGAACATAAACCAAATCTTCTGCCTCGCTAGAAGCTAATCTATTTCTCTTGATGCTTTGAATGTTTGAAAAGGACTCCAATTCCTTTCACAACATGATGAAGAAGCAGGCTGTGAAAGTAACTTGAATGCTAGTGCTTGCAAAGTTGGTGTTGATGAACCATAGCTAGCCCACCAACTCAAGGGTTCTTCATGAGCCCTTGCTTCATAACATGGCTTCACCAAAAATCCCAATGCACCAGAAAATTGTCCATACTCAGTGTAACTCTCTTAAGTTCATCAGAATTTGTAAACATTTTCTTGAAACATTTATCTCTATTATATTGACACTTCATGATATCTTGATTGGGTGCACTCTTGGAACCAAAGGATTCCCTCCTTCTAACCATGAGTCACTGTAATATTTTGGAACAAGAGAGTGTGCCATACAATGAGTGGCGTATTGCTTTTGTCCACCTTGATTCTAATACATTTTGGATCACATCAAAAAAAGGCAGTACCGTGTTTAGCATCCAACGTTCATGCTTGAATTTCTCCCTGACTCTTCTATCATAGTATCCCATAATCATTATATCAAACAAACATGGGGCATCAAGATCAGCTTTTCTATCATATATAAATTGGAGTAGTGAATCCAAAAAGTATTTCTACTCTATCCCACCATCTATCAGAAATCACACCACTCTTTTACTGTATCAGCTTTCGTCTCTAAAGCTGTCTTCCTGAATGTTTCCACTGAAATCCAATCACATCTTTTCAAGTGCGATTTTTGACTCTTTAAATAACCGTTCTGCCATAATAACATGAGATGAAACCTTGTTTCTGCAACCTTAAGAAGTGAGTGTTTGGAATAATTCTTGAAAATAGAAAGAGCTTTCCCATGGTTCAACACAAAGAAACAAAATACTTCACATCAGACATTAAGGAGGAGATCCACTTACACTCTTCATATTGGCTTGAATTGGTGGGCTCACAGATTGCTTGAGTGCCAAATTCAAAGTGGTGCACGACACAAGGTGTCCAAAAGATATGAGGATACTTTCTTCAATACTCAAACCAGCAGCTTAAAATTCCCTGCATTATCAGTGAAATTTGAACAATGTTGTTCTGCCACATCATTTGAAACCTCTTCAAACAATTGCAACATACTCAGCATCCTTCAAATTACCACTTGTATCAAGGCTTTGAGAAACATAGAACTCCTCCTGATGAGCCACTGACTATTATGAGAGCCTCTTTTGCCTATCAGTCCATCCATACTGAGCATAATGATACTCCTTTCTTCTTTCCAAGAATTCCGAAAAGTTGAAGGAGTAGATTGACTATGTGTTTCTCTTGCCTGCAATAAAGTGAGCTCAACCTATTGTAGTAGTTAGAAACATAACCAGAACACTTGCTGTTTGCCAATTTCAGACACACTGATTAAGCTAGGATTTTTGACAAGTGACAAATGGAAGTGCAGAGAATAAAAAACCGAGCACTTCCTTATCTAACTCATCTCTTTCTACAACATGAGCATGGTCTACTGTACCTTTTTCCTTTTTTGTTGCATTAAGTCAGACCCGGACGAGGAAGGGTACATAATCCAGTTTTTTCTTTGCTTCATAAGACTCTTGTTTTAGCGCTCTGCTAGGCGCGAGTCATGTTCTCTCTTAAGTTGAAGATGAATTTATCAGGAACTTGCATACATGCATTAACACAATCGCAGTATTCCTTTAAGAGATGAGCCTCACTTTTGAGTATGAACCATGACTACTTGTTACAGTGTTGCAAGTCCATGTTTCATTCCACCACTAAGAGAGTATTGGTTTACTTAACTGATTCACATGGTTTGTCATTCATATGATATAAATGTGATGGACGCGGAACGCGTTTTGGACTGAATTTCTTGTAGGTTGAGCGTTGAAGAAACGTGAACCATTGATATAATGATATGCAAGAGTAAAAAAGAATGGTGAAGTGTGAAGATTCTTTGCATATTTAGCTTCATATAAATAGAAAAATAAAGCTTGAATTTTAATGAAAGGAAAACGAGAGCGTCGAGAATGAATTATGAACCAGAAAAGAATTGAATGTTCATATATAGTGTATAGGGGAGATAAAAGTGCATTATATAGGTGTACTACCAAAGTAAATATCTCTGTTCTATGTAACGTAATCAGACTTTTCTTTTTCTTTTTTTTTTCTCAATTAAAAATTAAGATCATGTTATATTGTTTATCGATCATGTACATTGTTTATCGATCGTGACATTGTTTATCATTTTCGGTCATGTACATGTTTATCGATCGTGTTACATTGTTTATCGACATGTCTGGTTAGTTCGATCATTGTGTTAATTATAGTTGTCATATGACGCTACCGATAATTAAAATTACGTGCATTTCGCATCATGCTTAAATGTTTATCGATCGTGTTCATTGTGTTATTATCGTCATGTATCATTGTTTACATCATGTTAATTGTTTTATCAATCATGTTACATCGTTTATCGATCAATTTGATTATCAGTAGGATTTAGCTAGGTTTGAGAGTATAGGGGTTGGGTTTAGGGTTTAGCTAGGGTTTGGAGTATAGGGTTGGAAGTTTTGGGGTTAGGGTTTAGCTAGGTTTGAGTATAGGGTTTGGTTAGGGTTTTTTATGTATTAATATTTTAAGAGTTAATTTCATATTTTATTTAAGTTTTTAAAACTTTTTTGTTCTTATGAAAAATAATGATATTCTGAAAATAAAAATATGATATTCATATTAATAGCCATAGTGTATTACATCTTACATATAGCTTTTTCATATTCTGAAATTATTATACTAGTAGTACATTTTTCTATTCTTTTCATATTTTGAAAATTGAAATATTGGTCATTATAAAAACATCAGTTACACAAAATATAGAGTGAATTTCCTCTTTTAAATTTTTCCCTGATTGCCGTTTATATTTTTCTCTTTTAAATTTTTTCCAACTTTTTGCCGTTTAATATGATTCTTGTTTTAAATTGTTTCTGAATTTATGGATAGTATTTTCCTCTATTTAATATTTTCCTCTCATTTTTCCTCTAATAATGTTTTCCTTATTACCAGTTTATTTTTCCTGTTTTTAAATTTTATTCTTTTATCATTTAATCTATCCAATCCTAAACTTTTCTTTTGATAGAAATTCCCAAAAATCTTCTATTTGACAAGAAAGGCTAAAAAAATTTCTGGCATGTGTTAAACCTAGATAATAGCTCTCGCTAACAAATAAGTCAACATTAAATATTTTTTTAATTAATTCAAGTAATGTTTATAACCTAAGAATTTTAAATTTTATTCTGTTTAAATTTTTCAAAAATAATAATCTCACTAATTATTTTAATAATAATATACAATTTTTTGAGAGGGTTTGATAATATATTTAGTTCCCATCCAAAATATTTATAATTTTTTTTTTTATCTGGGCTTATAAACCTTAATAATTAGAAAGTATTAAAATGAAGACTAAGGTAAAACAACTTAGAAAGTACAAACTTTAACATTGAAAGACTAAGGTAAACTTAAGAAATATTAAAGCTGTCTTTACATAATAACTAATAATACTACACTGTCTTGCCATAATAAAAAGTAAAAAAAAAATTAAAATACCATGAATACAATGCTGACAAGTGTACAGTTATTAATGTTGGGAATTACAAAGGTAGGATTCGAGTTCGAAACGGGTTACAAAACGGATACCTACGTTACCTCTAGTGAATGAGAACGATTGGTCATATTAATAGAAGTTTTAATACATCACATATATTGTTAAACATAATATTACGATATATAATTTATTTCAAAGTTGTTTGTAGGATAATAATTATTAATGTGTGAATAAGGAGTCAAAATTAAATGAAAAGTATGACTTAGCAATACTTGTACAAATGTACCTTGGTAGTTAAAAAAGGTTAAAAAAAGAAAAAAAGATTTTAATAAAAATAAATTAAAAAACAAGGTACTTAGTTTTAAAAGTCAATTTACAGTTGTAGATACTGTACTTAGTAAATTGCTACAATTAAAAAGCGTTTACAGCTGTTGTGCGTCTCCCATGTAAATAAGAAAAATAAGATAAAATAAAAACCCTTTAATATCCTTTCCAGCATCCTTTCGACTCTCTTTCTCCTTCCTTTTCTTCTCCGCCCAAAGCTTCTTTGACTGACTTTTATCAGGAGTTGAGTGATTTTCGTTCCAACTTCATCTTCTTCTTCGTGGAAGTCCCCTGCCAAAAATATTACAGTAAAAAAAACTTATCGATTCTGCAGAACGGAAAATGAAGTGTCCAGGTTTATTTCCCCGTGTCCGACAACCGTATTCTCGTACAGGTACCGGCGTCGTGTTCGTGTCGCACCGGTACGGCAGGGGGGAAGACGAGTCCAGCTTCACAGGTTGTTATTCTATCCAAATTATTTTTTTTCAAAAAAAATTATTGGAATAAATATGTCCCATGTAATCTTTCATTTACATCATAAGTGAAATTGGATGAAGTGCAGTTCTATTGTTTCACGGAAGCCCATTCAAGCAAAGACGGGTTAAAAGAGGAATATTATACAAAAAAATTATTCTATGTATGTAAATCGCGTTTGATAGGTGCATCATAATGACCTCCTATGCACAAGCACCATATGTGGTTTAGAGGAGGAAACCAATCTCCTTTTATTGCGAGATTGTAACACGAATCAAATATGGAGAGCAATTGTCCACAATTCGAAAAAAGTGATATTTTTTGTGATAATCATCTCCCAAAGCTGGAGTTATTGTTCAATCTTACTGAGTTTCCCAAAGGATCCAAGGATGGTCTTTTCTTTTTCCCCGTAGACCGTGTAGTGATATGGTGGGTGTGGAAGAGGCAATACCAGTGCTCTGTAAAGTGTTGGTGAAGTACCTCATGATAAAAATTGCTTTCCTAAATCCTAAGCTCATGAAGCCTTTCTCTGCACTCACCGGGAGACAAGCATCTGAGGTATCAACTAAGTTTAGCTCTAGTGAAGTCCATATTCATTGGATACATGTGCACCTCTTTACGAATGGATAGCTTAAATATTTGATGAGCTGTCTAAGGAAGCTTGGGGTAGCACTATTTCGCGTTATCATTTGGTAAAGCCTAGAATTCTTTCATGTCACTGGGGAATTTGTACTGTTTATTCAAGTTGAATTTTTTGCATTGGAAGAAAGGATTAGACTCGCATGGTCCAATACATCAATACTGTGGATGTGAGAATGACAAACTTGCTTTGTGTAAAACTACAAAACATATCAAACAATGATATGCGTATCCAAGGCCACTCTCTTCAGCCGTTAACAATGTCAAAAGAATATTGTGAGCGCGGGATTGTTGGATTGGTTCATTATATGTCATTGTAGCAGGAGGCCAGGCGCTGATGGCTAGCAGCAGGGGTTATTCATCTGAAACAATCATCATCGTAATGTCCCCTTTTAAACTTATTATGGCTCAGATTTGCGTAATTTCAATATTTTTATTTTTGAGGTTGCCTTCACCTGATAGTTGATTCATTGATGCAGCTTTGATTCAATAAGCTATTTCATTTATTTTTATCGTGTAAGTGTTCAAAAATCGTATTCGTTGTCAAGCAATTGGTTAGTATTATTTGTCAATTGCATTTTGTGTACTTTTTTTTATAACTTTTTCAGCTATTGAGCCCACTTGTACTAATTTTCACATGTTGTTGGACACTGTTTGGTAGATATAGGAGATGACCAAATAAGACAATAATCGGCGCTTAAAATTACGACATTGAAGATCTTTTTTATTTTTTAAAAAAAACGTTTTTTAACTTTACAGTGAACGAGTGAAGTCGATGAAGAAAGCGAATTTCCTCCAGTAACTATCAACAACAATTGCACGTGAACCACCTCCTTCGCATTTCCTTTGAACTGTTTGATGATCATTGACGTGGTTGTTGATTTTAGAATGTGAGGTTTAATGTCCTGTTTAGCTCTTTTCATTGTAATTTGTTCAGTGAATTTGAGATTTTTTGCATAATTTTATTAATTTTCAGGTGTCCATGTAATTTAATTTCTACCAATTATTGGGGTTTAGTTTGAAATTTATGAGGATTTTACTTTTATTTATAATTTATGTCAATTTTGTACTGCTATACTCCAATTCAACTCGGCGAGTTAATTTTTGGCGTGAATTTTTACATTTTTTTGGTACTTTTTTAGTACTTTTGGCATTTTGTAAATATCATTTTTTCAGTAATAAGTTTTCTCAAACACTTCAATGTTTAAAGGATGAAAATACTTGAAAAGAACAATTTAATAATCAATTGTGACAAGTATTATCATATGATTGTGACAAGTATGATCGTGTGAATCACCTGATWTATTGCAGCATTTTATTGTCTACAATTGTAAACAGTAAAGTGTCAACATTAAACTTCGGTTGTGATAAATTAAATAAATTTAGAGTCAATGTACTGTATTATTTATATATCATATGATTCCCAAAAACAGAAGGTTGTGTTTGGAAAACTCTATTTTATTTCAATTTTTGGAAAGTGAGCCCCTGTCTCAGATCCCTGACCGAATAATGTAGCCACGGATGCTCTRGTATTTGAGCACCCTACCCAGATGAGTCTCCAGAATGCTTTTTACATTCTTCATGAGGGAGTCGTGATAATGGCGAAACATATCAGGGAAGTATCGCACAGCAGACCCTGAGGAACTTTCTGCCTCCATGCCTAAGGTGGGTGGTTTCCATGCCATAATTTAGAAAAGGTCACCCAACCTTGGCTCTGCACCTCAACTCCTCTGGGATGGAAGTAGGCCTAACCCAGGATTTTTTTTTAAAGACCCACCTGCCCGAGGGAAAAAATATCGAAAGTGAACGTAACAATTAGCTTTTGATTTAATAGCATGGTGTTGGCAATAATTTCGTCTAAATTAATGACAACCATTGAAAGTAGCAACCCCACTTTCAATGGATTCCCTAAAATATTGAAGTTTGCAAATTTAATCTAATACTTTAAAAGGTTTAAAGATTGATACAATTCCGCTTTAGAAACCATGGTATGAACTGAAGTAGGGAAAAAAAAAATCCTCAATAAGTTGTAAGATTTTGCCTTAGTTCCTTTGTCTTTTTAGATTTTTCCAAGGTTTGGTCCTAATCCACATCTTAATTTCTGTACCACCCAATTACCAGAGTCGATCCAGTTGATACCAAACAGACCCTACTTATTTGAAAGTGAGGATATTGCCAAATGCCATAAGGAAATTCAATTTTTGCTAGACGATTCTATATTTTTATACTAATGCCTCAATTTTATATCTTGGTGCTTGTTTGTTTCTAGTGCTCTTTTGTTTACTAGTAGTGCATTTGTTTGCTATTTGTTAGTGGCTAAATGATATCATAATGGTTTGTATTTTGTTTATCTCTATTAGTGACTAATAAGTAACCATTGTTTTAATGCATTTTAGAAAATATCCCATCCTTTTATAATTTAGGCTATATTTTAGGCATGCTCATGGGGAAATGACGATACGTGAAGCATACTTTTTTGGTCTCATAATTACAAGAAGGTATCGTAGTATTTGTTTTGAAATACAAGTTACCCTATTGCCACATAATTTACCGATGGCATCAAATTAGGATTGATTGTGATTTTCTTTTGAGGCTTAATTAGTGCTTGTAGTTTTTAGTGTTTTCACACTTATAATATGATTAGATCTGATTATGGGAATACTTTACGGGATAGAATAAAAAATAAGTTATTCGTGGAAAAGTTGGTGTCRCAGATATTGCAAGCACAGTACAAAATGGTATGGCTTGGCCCCACCGCAACAAGACAAGTAATTCTGTGCGCCAGGCCGTATTGATAGTTTTTAAAGCATTGCACGGCGCGACACAACTCAGTATGGTTGAAATTTGGCTTTGCTCGGCATGAAAGAACGTGGGCAGTGTAGTGCTTGGGCAAACCATCTAAATATTTGGGACAAGACACGTATACATGTTKTGGGCCAAGAAACTTGCTTGCCTTGTATAATCTTTTGCATCTTTTGACATAAAAGTGAAAGGCTTTCTATGAATATGTTCACATATGCTCAAACCTAACCACATGACCTATTGACCCACAAATTTTTTTCATTGAACTTTACTGGTATTTGATGGCAAGATGATTTTTTTTTTATAAATACTCATAGAAGGGCTATTGAAGAATGGGCCTTAAAAGTTGCAGCATGTGACATTTTTTTGCTGTGTGATAGTACTTAGTGGTGACAAAATGTTGCACTGGAGCTAGTGTTTGAGGTGAATAGTTCTCATACTGTTGACTGGGGTAGCTGACTGCTTACTTTTAATAGTGATAATGTGCATATGCACGCATATGTTTTGGCGGCTTGGCGCTTGTGCACATTGAAATTGTTCTCATATTGAATCATTCCATTAATGCTCCTTAGTTGGAGAGCATTGCTTTGTAAAACAATGCTTTTTCTTCAAARGTAACCAAGAGAATGGAATATGCTTTGATTTTGCTACCCCTACTTCGTTACTTGCTTCGGACTTTGAGATTGTGGCAGCCAATCTCAACTGATAGAGAACTTTAGTTGGTGTTTACTTAATTTAGAGAGAAAGAGTRAAGTATACTACATGTCAGMATGCATTTATGCCACTATGCTGTCTATAGTTAGAAAGTTATGGATGATGAAGTATCTGTTAATGCCAAAACGACACTGATTGTTAGGTGTTTTTCAATCACCGGGGAAATTGGCTATTGAWTTTTTAATGACAAAGCTACCTGGCCATAGGGGTAAATTTTGTGTCTCAAAATCACATGTTTTTAGCTGGATTGGTTTCAGCTGCTGTTGTTCATCAGGAGTTCAGGATACATGTAAATTTCTAATTTATAGACATTTTTTTGGTTTCTTTAACATGGTTATGGATGTCAATGGGTCACGACGTAGATGATACAATTGGAGGGATAACTGGGTATGTTGGTAAAGGATGAATCATCAGGACTTATGTAAATTACAAGTTCACAACAGTCATGAGGTTGCTGTGTTGTATAATTTGGAGGTTTTGAATTTTTTCTTTTCCTTATTTGTGCTGTATACCTTTTCAGACCCTTTGTTCTTATCTTGCAAAGGTACAAGAGTATAAAATTATTTTAGACTGATATATGAGGACGAACTTCTCTTATGTGTCAACTCACGGTATTATCCCAAATTACTGCTTTAATAATACATTATATTGATAATTGATTGATAGCAACAACCTATGTGGTAATATAAGGTCTATGAAAGGTTTCCATTTTTTTGTGTAAGCCGTAATCCCATAAGTGTGCAATAGCAACAACCTATGTGGTAATATTTTAATTGATTTTGTGATTTGACATCWTTGGATAAAGAGATGCTTTGGTATTTTTTTGTGGAGTATGAATTCAGTTTGTTTTTGCCCCATAATACTATGTTTATAAAATTAGTCATGATTTTCTTCTTTTTTTTATAAAAATAAAATAAAATATCCCAATAGCTTTAGATTAATTTAGATCAACAGGCTGGGCGTTAGTTTAGCTTTTGTAGTTGTATTTTTATCGGTTTGCTGAATTTTCTTGCCACCCCCCTTTTAAMCKTTTCATATATGCTCACCTTTATCCTTCTGAATTTATTCTTTAGCTTGAATTACTTTTTAGACTAGTCACTAATGCTTTTTTAGAGTTCTTACATTCTACCCTATTCGCTAACTGTATTCTCTGTTTTTTTTTCCAGCTGATGAGCATCAAATCGAAGAAGTGCAATTTATAGAAGAGCAAGATGTCAAAGATGGGGAAGATAATTGTTCGGAGGATGTAAGACTTTCATATCCTTTGTAGAATTTTGTGCATTTGATTAGATATATTGCTGCCTTTTGCTTTTAAWWACTCAATATAATAACCCTCATAACAACATTCCTTTTCTAGTACCCCCTCAATTTTCATATGATAAGTCGTCTAACACTTTTTTTTGTTTCATGTCATTTTTTTAGAGAGAGTAAGTGAGAGAAATCCTAGATTTTCGATTTGGCGTTTCTTTGAGAGAAAGTGAAAATGAGTAGGATTTGGGATTGTTGCCACAGCCAGTAAATCCATAAATGTTTTTTTCCTTTTAAATTGAAAAGGCTAAAATTGCCGTTGGGGACTTGCCTGTAGCTCGGTGCCATCCCCAAAAATGCCCCCAAAAGTTAACAGTGTCCTGGAGACATCCCCAACATGTTTCCTGCCTGGTATTAGGGACGCCGACCATATGGCGTTTTCGTGCTTGCAACATAGTTCCACTTTTCTCTTTTTTAGTATATTATTTCTATGTTACAGCTGGGCCTCATTTACTTCAACCTAAATAAATTATCCTACTATTACGTAATTTCTTAATTCGAATCAATGCAATCCAGTTTAACCTGTAAAATCAGTTTGAATTGCGAAAATATAGAACTAATTAGTTAAAACCAGTGCCTCTATATAGCAAATACCGTGGAAAGCATATTAATCAGCTTTAATCATGTAACATGATTGCATTAACAATTCACTATCAGTTGSAGTGAAGGACCTCTTAATGCTGTCCATTAATGTTTAGAGCTAAAGAACCTTTGACATTGGTAGATTTAACATTGAAGCTCTGTTAATACTTGAGATGAATATATGGGCTTTATATATTTGTTGATGGCTTCTTATGCAATCCTTTTTTGTCGTCTTGTTTGCCTCTTTTTTGTGTGTTTTGTTTATTACTGTTTTACTAATAAATACCTGCTTTTGTCCTTTTATATTTGCAACATAAGAGATGCACACGATTTAAGGAGCCCATGTGTGGGAGAGGGATAAAGAAAGATAAAAGGACGGTTGAAGATAGTGATAGAGCTGAACTTTTGTAAAATTAGTTATGTTGAAATTATTATAAAATTCTTGAATAGCGGAAATGCTGCATTTTGAAAGAATGGAGGAAAGATATAACTGTTGGTATTGGAAGATTGTCATGTTGTCAAATCTTTAATAGGTCTTTCTCTCGTCTTTAGCACTGCCACTGAGTAACGTTTCAGATTCTATTTTTTATCACTTTCTTGTCTATATGAATGCTCCAATGGTAGTATTCGTAGCCGGTATTACTATAGAGAGTTATTCTCATTCTCCAGGATCCCTTAGCTGGTATTGTTCAACATTCACATACTTAGCATGTGCATGTGTATGATTTTTGTAAATCTTATGTGTCTTAAGAAGAAGGAATTATCTTTGCCTTTATTCCAAAGTTAAGTATTGGGTTCAATTGACTGTGATGGGTTAAAKGTTATTTTTCATTGCTAACATGTATAACTCTTATCTCTTTCTTCTCCAAAAATTACCTAGGATTTCGCAATTTTAGAACTCTAGGTAGTAAAATGAAATGGAGGAGTAGGTCAGTGGTAAAAGGCTTGCAAAATGGAATATTTGATACTAATCTTAAAAAGTAATTGAAACAATTGTTATGATTTCATGAAATCTTATGCATTGACAATTAACAAATTTTGAAGAGCGACTTGCACCTTAATATTCTTTATGCTTTATTTAAAAACATAAAAATAAAAATTGGAGGTGTTAAGTTAAGTTGATACAAAGGTTGGAATCTATAGGATTTAAGTTAAGCCGGAGTAAGAYTGAGTATTTGGAATGTCATTTTGGGTCATAGAGAGGGGAAAATGTTGGTGTGGTGTTGTTGGACAAAAAAGATCTAGCCATGGTTGGGCCAATAATCCAAAAGAATGGTGATATGRGCCAAGATGTAGCTCACAAGATTAGGCCAAGTGGCTTATTTGGAGAGCGGCCCCGATAGTATTGTGCGATTGAAACATCCCTTTAAAGTTGAAGGGAAAATGCTACATAGGCCTGTATTGCTCTATGGTACAAAATCCTGTGCTTATAAGAAGGAGCACATTCAAAAGGTAGGGTTACAGATGCGGATGTGAGATGGATGTGCGGGAACACTCTACAAGATAGAATCAGAAATGAATATACAGAGGAAAGTTGGTGTTGCCGACATTGAGAGTAAGGTAAGAGAAAATCGCATGCGTTGGTTTGGACATGTAAGACATAGATCCCAAATTCCCAAGGTACTAAGGGTGGAAGAGTGGGATCTGGGAGATTTCAAACGAGGTAAAGGGAGACCGAATTAGAAAAGATATGAAGCAAATGGGTTTATCTCGATTGTAGGGGGTAGAGGAGGAAAATCTTCATGTATGACTTCCCTAAATAATCATCTTTGGTTCATGTTAGTGGACTCCACTTATGGGACTAAGGCTTTGATTGATTGATTTGGAGGTGTTAAGTAAAAATTATTGAGTAACCATTCCGATGAGAAGTTTTTGGAATGTGTGTGTAGTGTGTGTTTATTGAATGAATATGTGATTYAAGGATAATTGAAGTTGAAAAACGTATTTTCAAGTGTGTGATTGAATCAATATTTTGTGGAAGAACTGGATTTTATTTTATTATTATTTTCTTTAAGTATGTGAGTGTACATGTGTATGCCTTCTAAGCTATTAGCCTATCAGGCCTTTCAGTGATGGTCCAAATTTTGTTGCTTTTTTWAAATTTAGTGCTGTGCCATTCGATAACTGAATGCRTAGCCTCTTAGATGTGGATCATCTCTTGAAATAAATAGTATTATGTACTCTTTTGGCGTCTATACTGAATTGTCTATTGGTCCTGTGCTGTTGTCAATGCTGCTGTTGTTGAGTCAACCTGTTAGTCTTCATAATCATTGCTTTGCGCCTTATATAGAAATGGCTGTTAGTTTCTTAACCTTTCATTCTCCTGTATATGTGCATAACTTTGTCTACTATGTAATAAACCTTTCAGATTGTTCCAGAATCTACTGGTGGGGTTGGTAAAGATAAAGGAAAATTGAAGCTTGAAATTTCTGATGGAGATACTTTGGATGAAAGAGTAACCTGTAACGATGGTGCAGTACCTGACATAGAGCAGCTAATCAAAGGGAAGACATTCTCTAGGTGAGTTGTTGAGATAGATGTTATTGTCTTAGTGTTCTAGGCATTGGATGTTGATTTGTATCTGTTCGTAAGTAATTATTGCTTGATTGGATTAATTGGCTGTCTACTGAGGCTCATGAACACAAATCCAGCCATAATGAAGTTTTATTGCTTTTCACATTCTTTCCCTCCCCCTTCAATTGTCATGTGGTRTTCTTTTATGTATGCAGTTTCACAAGTATGGTTGAAATCTGTCCCTGCTATTGCTTGATTGCTTATATCTATGTAGACATTTTTTCTTCTCTTTGTAAGGTAAGTTTGCTGCTTTGCTAAATATGCACTCGCTACCATTTACTGGTTTGAACATTGAGCATTCTATTAGTAGAATAACTCTTGGATGAGGCTATCTCATTGTAATATACCTTAGATAAGTGAAATTTACTTATGTCTCACATCATGTTTTTGTGAGATGGTCTCATACTTGATTTGCCTTATTATGCATTATTTTTTACTAATTGATTTGTACTAACTTGCAGGGAGGACATTGATCATTTGATGAAGATATTACAATCCAAAGTAGTTGATTCCGAGCAAGATGTGAAATCCACCCCTAGGGTGACTGGACCAGCCGTAGTTGAAAAGGCAGAAACCTCTTTTGAGAGGCAAAAAACATCAGTGGATGAAGAGGAAAATTTGAAAAAATTTCAACTGGCAACCTCAACTCCTCTTGAACGACCAGCTGTGAGTGAAACTTGCTGTTTCTTATTTTGTTCAAGCATAAATTTTTGTGCAAATAGTTCCCTTTAAGAAATATACGTTTGTAGAATCGAGATACTTGATCTGCATAGTATTCCAATCTCATCCASTGCCAGCCATGCTTTCTGAATATTCCATGAGATTGACCAGTGCACTGTAAGCTTTAGAAGATTTACTATGAACTGTGTTGGGTGTTATCGAATTTTGTATCTTTGTAATTGCGTTGTTTTTTAATTTAAAGTATATTTAGTGTAAACTTGAATGCCATGTTATTATGGCTCTATGCTTTTGAAAACCTGAAATCTGATCATTCTGAAATATTTAATTTATTTTAAAAAACCTGACATGTCAATTACTATGAGAGTCCGTATATTTTTCAATAACATGTGTCGTTGAGGTCATTGCTTATATTGATCCGGTTCAGTATTTAAAAATTTCTGGAAATAACCAAGAATTGTTTCCATACTTGTGTTGTCAGTTCAAAATCAGTCAATTGAAGCCATAGTCCCGTGAATGGGATTGGCTACATGATCAAAGATTGATCATTCCATGTGGTCATCTACATAGATTTTCTTCCTCCATATTGAGAACCTCATTCTCCTACAACTCCAATTGCTTCATATCTTTCTCATCCACATAGATTTTCCTCCGTATCGAGAACCTCGTTCTTTTACAACTGCAATTGCTTCATATCTTTCCTAACTCCCTCAAACATATATCATACTATGGTATTCTGCACTAGAGCATTTAGGTTGTTTTGGATTTACAAGAGAATGAGGCCCTCGATCGTAAGGGGTGGAGGAGGAAAATCTATGTTGATGACTTCCGGGAATAATCACTTTTGGTTCATGTTAGCCGACTCCACTTATGGGACTAAGGCTATGTTTTATTGATTGATTGAATGTTTTGTCATACCAGAAATATGTATGCACTTGAGTAAAATCACAAGATTGGATATTCAGAGGGGTATTTGATATGCTTTGAAGCCTATGAGGACCTCTAGGAGTAATTTTTTGCATCACAAATGGAATGATGTCGATAATGTTCTGTTCTTAAAGATCATATATTTCCATAGGTTGGCTTTTCTCCATCCAGTGCCCAATGCTCTGACTAAAGAAATGCTTAATTGTTATATCCTTCATACGCTTCCAACAAAACTATAACTTTTCTTTTATGTTTTGTAATTAGTCTTATTGTTTTTTTTTATTTGTTTTGTTTTGTTTTTTTTTAAWTTTTTTTTTTTACAATTTTAATTTAATCTTGCTCACATGCCAGAGTGTGCTGGCATTCTAGCTCACAGCTACAATGGGCAAATGATGTGTTTGTCAAAAGGACATCAAGTTGGCATCTTATTGACTTTCAAAGGTTTAGACTGCTGTTACTTCACAGTAGTTGCAATGTGTTGCTTTTTTTTCCCCCCTCCCCTGTTTAATGTTGTATTTCTTAACATTCTGCAGACGCAATATGGAATTGATGCTTCACCAGTGGATATAGCCAGAGCTTACATGGGTTCCAGAACTTCTGATAGGGGCTTAACATCTAGAAGTTTAGTGCCAACTGAGAAACTTGGATTTACTAGTGAATTTCCGTCAAAGCCAGTCATGCCATCTCCTTGCCCAAAAGCACCAATATGCTGGCCTGGTGCCGTCACACAAAATCAGCCGGATTATCCTACACCACAAAGTCGGAATCAAAGATCTGGCTTCCATAGTTTTTCTCGAACCCCATATTCTAGAACTATATTTTCGAAATCTAAGTCAAAGGTTGGTTTGGTTAACTTTCCCTCACTGCTTACGTGTTCTATTCTGGTTGAGATAGATGTATAATGCTTTTTTCTATCTGGCATCAGTTGACACCGCTACGAGGTGATAATGAAGGATTTCCAAGTATTTCACCAGCGCCCTTTCAACCAACTGCAACACCAATTTATGGGAAGGTATCGTAGTATTTGTGATATTGTCTCTGAATATTCTCATTAGTGAGAGTTTACACTTGCTACTTTAATTATACCAATAAATAGGTAGAGATTGCTGTTGATGACTTGGAGACATCTTAAAATCTTATCAGGAGGGATTTTCGCTGAAAGATTTTTGGCTATCTAGTTTTTAAAATCCAATAAATGCAACTAGAAAGACATGTATTCCAACATTCAATGTCTTTCCAGTTTCCTCATCCAACTTGTGTTTTAACCTTACTATATATATATTTTTTTTATTTAATTTGTGGTGCAGTCCATGAACAATGTAGCAGATAGTGGTTATGGAACTGGAGGACCGCTTCGTAGAGTGCGAAATAAGTTTACTTCAGCTACCCCTGCTAGGAAATCTACTATATTAAGCACTGCAGAGAGGAGTCCTTGGACCAGAGAACCCAAYGTGGATTTCATACCTAAGAAAAATTTTGAGCCAGGAAGTTCCAGTAATACTAATCACGATTCGGAAAAAAATATGGCAAAGAGCCCAAAGGCTGGGGCTCTTAATGTACATCCACAGACCAAGAGGATTGCAAGGCAGATCTTGGATCAACTTGATAGACCAATCACACTTAAAGAAAAATCAGAAGAGTTGAAGCTAGCTTCCTCATGGAGGGACTCTTCTGCTGAAGCTTTTCATACTTTCAGTTCTCAAAGTACTGCAGGGACAGGACGAGACAAAAGTTATAATGTTGGTGTAAAAACATCTGCTCAGACAAATGGGGAGAGCAATGTTTTGCCTCAGGAAACAACCAATGCCATCACAGCTGCTGGAAAAGATATATTTGGTGCTGCAGTATCCCAGGATAAAACAAGTTCCATTTTTGGTGCTATTAATGGGCAATCGTCTGATGTTGAAAAACTGAATTCTCACAGGCGCACAGCGCAGGTATACAATATTCTTCAAAATGATATACAGTACTTTTTTCAGGCATCCTCCCTTATTAACCATTTGCATTAGTAGAAAAATGATATTTCCTTCATTTCAAAGTAATTGGATGCCTTCCTTTTTGGGATCTTTCAAAGTAATYGCTACAGTTCCTTTTTTGGTAATCTCATTCTATATCTTCCCTATTCTGCGGTTTACATACCAATTTTCTTGGTCAGTTGTGATTATTTTGAACAGAGGAAGTGCTTCTTTTTCTTTTTTCTTTTTTTTCCCTACTAATGTTTAGGCTATACTCCTCACTTTCTTTTAATTGCTACATTCTTTATGTGCTTATGGCAGTCTCGAACATGTGCATTTTGACAATCAATATCTTTCACTACATGTTGCTAAAAATTATAAAATCTTGATATTACAGAACTATACGTTGTAAAAGAAACTAGTGAGTTCCCACATAACTATTTATAGCCAAATACTTGGGAAAGGTATCGATCAAAGATTCAAAGTTAATAAGTTTTGATTTCTACAAAGAAAATGTTGCAAGCAAAATACGGAGGGAGTAATAGTTTGTAGATGATTGTTATTTCAACTGACAGCTTTGTTTYGGGGCTGTGCACCTCATGAGATATGCTTAACACTTATTCTTAATTCTTTATCTTAATACTTGAATCCATAACTTGTGTTGGAAGCGTGGTGTCAGTCCAGGGTTGATGTCTTATTTTGAGGGTTTGCAGTGTTTGAAGTTGTTTTTGTGTGTTGATGCAAATTCTTTTTTTATTGTGGCCGACTTACTGACTATACTCCATGCTTAGTAGTTAATAGTAAAGTCATTGAGAATTGTTTCAGGTCCAGTTCTGCTTTTATTTTTCATCATATACTAATTGGAACACCCATCTTGCAGGGAGTTGATAACAATCTACCAAAGACATCTTTTCTCTTTGGTGACCCAAGTAAAGTAGCAGCCACCTCAAACAATTCAACCAAGTCTGAAACCCAGAATTCTCAAAGAAAACCAAACTTACCAGCGATTGCCATCGAGAAGTCTGGTATGAGAACTTCATTTGCCTCGGTTACAACTCCTAGTTTCACCTTTCCTTTTAACACACCTTCTACCACTACGGCTGAACCACCAACACCTTCAATAATGCCATCTTTCTTGACAAGTGCTCCACCACAGTCAAAAGTTTCTGCTAATCTTCTTAAATTCACCTCTAGCAACAAGATAACTATTGCACCACCTGTTATTGCCTGCCCATCTACTACAATGACGGCGTCTCCAAATGATGTCTCACCTCCAAAGGTTAAAATTGGATCAGGAAAACCTAGGCTGTCCTTTGTTATCACAGGAGATGATGGTGTACCCACTCCTAATGATGCCGCTGTTCCAAAGTTCAAGTTTGGATCGGGAGAACCAAGGCTCAACTTTGGATCAATAGACGCATCCGATGCTGTGTGCTGTTAGTGKCTACAAAGTGCTGTTTAATCTAGTCTAATGGTAGAATATTGATATGTCAATAGTTTTTTCAATTTTTTGTTTATTTTCTGTTCATCGGTCCCCATTTATAAGTTTACTGTGAAAACAGGATGGACCAGATGTTTACTGTCGATTTTATTTTATTTTTCGATTCGATGTTTTACTGTTGATTGATAGCTTTACTTCAAAAGTTTTATTTTAGTCTCCTCTCCTTCCATATTTTTGGACTTGGAGGAAGAAGAATAATTGCATATTATTGATTACAGAAATATTTGTTGCTCAACACAACTTTAGTTTAATATTTTTTTATTTTTTATTTTTTTTTAATTTTTTTTATCAAGGCTTTATAATATTGGATCCATCTATATAATATTTTGACCTTGTAAGTGGATTTTTTTATTTTATTATTATTTTTTTTCCTGATAATTGTTTTCTTTTCTTGTCTTGCCTTTCTTTTTAAAGCAAAACAACAATCCACTCCCACAGGGCCACAAGCCATTCCTGAATATATGGTCTTTGAGGCTTTGTTATACTCTTGTTCTTGTCCCTTTTTTTATTTTTTTATTTTTTTAACCACCCTTTTAAACTCCTTTTGAGGCTTTGTTATACTCATTCCATTTTCACATATGGTAGGACATGGGAGCACACATCAATCATGTAACATTTTTTTTCTCAACTTTTTCAATTTTTATGCTTAGTTTACATGGGCAAAAATGTGTACAATCTAAGGGACAAAAAATGAGAACGGAAGGAATAGTTGGTTATTTACGACTTTCAATCTGAAATCATTTTTAGATCGAAGATTGTAGTAATCTAACAGACAAATAAGTCACAATGATTATGAGTTTTTGGTGACGTCTTTTTTACTAAAAAAAAAAATAAAATAAAAATTCCCTACTTTTTTTTGCTCATTGCTCTCTATCTTCTTAGGGGGTTTATGATGTTCACAAGTAACCACGTAGCTGGATTTTAAGTCACACAAGTGCTGATATTGCACTCTAAAGCATATAACAAGATGATGCCTTTTAAACAATAAAWATAAAAGAAAAATATTCTTTTTTTAAGAACCCTAATCCTATCTTTTAGTTGCCTTTAAAAAGGGCACTAGCTATTTCACACTTGCAAAACACATGATTGTAAAAGAGGTATTGATATTAGATGGAGGCAGCTAGTGAGTAGTGACATAGTGCCATGCATATGGGATAAAGTAGTAGATGGTATTGATGTTTATGAAAGTGTAAATAAACACGAGTTAAGCATGAATCAATAACACACTAACACATTGTTGTTGAACCACGTAAATCTACATGTTCATCATATATTTATTATAACAACGATCGTGTTCATCATATATTTATTATAACAACGATCGTGTCAATATGTCCTAACTCCTAAGTCCTAACTTTGAATCAAGTACTGAATGTTTTCGAATACGTACAATGAATCTTTAGATCAAATTGCTGGCTAATGACATATTCCAAACTTAATTGGACCACCATCGATCATCACAAATCAATCGGACCACAAAGGCATAAATCATAATCAACATCACCCCATAAAAATCCATAATCCAATAAGCTACCCCTTTGACAGGATTCTAATACTCTAATAGGAGTACAAAAGATGGAAGTTTCCCCTTTGGTAAACACCAAATAGATGAGATGAGAGATGTGCTCACAAATTTGGAGGCCAAACAAGAAATAGCCAGTGGATACAGGAGTGCATTTGGTGTCAATAGTGTTATTTATGTCCACCCATTAGCCTTATGCCCTCGACTTTAAATTGACATGGCTACATCTAATCGAGTAGACTATCCACTACTAATAGAGATATTATAAAATGATTTATCAAATTGAGTTGTATTCCACTATTATAACTTATTACACTCTTTATTAATGATAGCCTAGTAGGTAGTTTATGTAGTGGGGAGACCGTTTTTTCCAATTTAAAGATGGATGTTTTTTTTTTTTTTTTTTTTTTTTAATGATTGAATAAATAAATGAATAAAATTGGTGGGTTGTTTGTTTGTTTTGGCACCGGACTAAGTGGGGGGTTTGAGAGAGAAGCAAAGATTAGGCTGAGGAAGAGTCAGAATTCAGAAATGACATGACATTATATGAAATGAATGCTCACTTCAGACATTGATTTGATGTTTCAGATTCTCTGTCTCTAATGCCGTGACCCCAGCCGTATTTTTGCTTCTTTTCTTACTTTTTTTTCATACTTGTATCTTTTCCCTTTTTTTTCTTTTGAAAAGTCTAAAATTGTTCTTTAAAAAATACTGAGTAGTAAAAATGCAGAGTGTAAAATATCTTCAATGTGTTGTTGCATTATAGGACCGGTTAAGTACATACTATGGAGTATTCAAGTAGTGTTCAAAAATTGAGTTTATTCGAGGAATACTCTAATTATTATATAGCGGTAGTGGGGCTARCTTTTGATTCTGTAGATGCTAGCAATAGATGTAGTGGTAGTGGAGAAAAGGAGATAAACCGAAAGAAAGAGAAATGCATGAGATATTGAGATGGGGCGGGTGAGATAGGTTTTAATGATGGCTAGAGGTTAGAAGTTTAACTTTGATACAGTACGATTGAKAATGAAAACTCAATGAGATGATGATATATCATTAATGCGTAAATTGTACATATAAGGTTTGAGCTATCGAACGAAAAATATTTACTAATATAGGAATATATGCATATTTATCATGAAACTTTAATATTTTAATAAAAATAATGTGGACCAATAACTTTTGCAATATTTTCTCATATTTTTCATGTGCAATTTTCTATCAAATTATGTTTTTCTATATCATCATTTAAAATATAATTCATGGATGTCAATTCGTGAAAAATTAAAGATCAAGGAAACAAAAAATTCTTACGAAGTACTATAATTTTTCCACTATGACCAAAAAAGGTGATGTAGTTCTCGAGAGCAAAGTTTTCTTTTATTTTTTATTATTACATGTTAGGATCAACTTTTTCCCGAGAAGCTAAGCTCAATTCATCCGTTATACTATACTTTAACATGGTGATAAAGGTAATAAGATTGTCAATTT
>SNQN01001420.1:9003-19717 GCA_008642245.1 Bassia scoparia
CATTATGGCGTGCTCTGATGAGCTCCTACTCGTCGTTCGAATATTGGCTCACAGAGCATTTTGTTGTGTATTCGTGAGCATTAGGTAGGGTAGAATGATGGTAGATTGTAGTCTGTTGATAGCTTGGGTGGTTATTGTTTTTGTTTCCCAGTGTTCTGTTAATATGGGGTTTATATCATCTCCTCGTTTTCATGGCATCATTTAAGGTGGACTTTTTTAATGTGGTTTTGTGGGGCTGTAATAGAACTATGAGTTTTGGCGCTCAGAAGCAGTCGGTTGGTAATGGGTCGGTTGTGTCATTACATTGGTGTTTATTGTGGCAATGTGCGCCTCAGTTTTCCTTCTTTTGGTGCAATTGATCTTGGCGTATACGTTTTTGGTTTGATGAGACATGGAATTACGGACACTTTCGTAATTTGTGTTGACCGCCACTATATGTTAGTATAATGTTTGCATGAATAATTTTTTGTTGCATCTAAAGGCAAAATATCTCAGTGATGGTTGGTTTGTGTGTGGGTTTTGCTTGTTGGGAAGTATGCATACTGTTGATGTGAGCAGGGTTTCATTTACAATTAAAGTGTAAGAGTTTAATGTCTCTTACTCTTTTTCAGTTATAGGGGCGACGCTTTTGCTTCGTCTATCTGCTCCAAGCTTACTTGTATAGTATACATATTGAGATACTGTTTCTAGACATCTATCAAAATGTTTGTGAGGTTGAGATTTATGGTGCGAATTAAGTATCACCGATGTGGCAGTTTATGTCTACTATATTAACGTGCGTAAAGCTAAAGCTCGTGGTTAGCTAGTCTCTGGTATTGTTTGTTTTTTAATATTGGACTCTATATTTCGACGTTCTTTCTCCGCCGGCCTTGCTCTGTGTTGGACGAATGATACATCGCATTAGCGATATTCTGGGCCGACAACGAGTGCAAACTGTTAGGGCATATGCTTGCTGCCTAGTCATTACTCTGAAGGGGCATGGGCTCACGTAGTGGGGGACGTATGACGAACATACGAGACGGGAGCTATGCCCGTGTCTTTCCGTCGGATCTCTTGGGATGGGTGCTTGGTTTTTTGTGGGGAGCTGTGTGGCGGTAAGGGGGTCCCTGGAGATGGAGAATATAACAATTTGTATAGTATCATGGGTAAATGGGGAATTGGATTTGTTAAGACTTATACCTCCATCCTCGATAAGGCACCATCCGTCCTTATCTCTCTACGCGCTTCTTGTGATCCTCCTCTCTTTCGCGACGGCACATTTCTAGCTACTGTATCATTTCTACATTTTTTAAATAAAGCTTTTGGTATACTTTTGAGTTATCTTATTGTATTCTTCAATATTCACCTCCTTTTTTAAATATAATTGATCATTAAGAGAAAGTGTGGCAGCATATCATGGGTTTGGACTTTTTTCATATTTATTTGTGTTCGTTTAGAATGATTCGTTTCTTTTAGTTGTTTAGGTTTTATTGGGTGCAAGAGAATGGAATTCTGAGGATTTAACTAGGTGACTGCTGTCGTGCATGCAAGGATAATATTGCTTTTTAGGGGGTTGGTTGTTTTGGTGGGCGCGCATGGGTTGTGGTCTATGAATCGGGGGCTGATTCAGGGTATTGTGGGTTGAGGATGCCTCGACCAATCGGCGGTTCTCGGGCGGTTTCTTGTCTGCCGGTGTTGGTGGTAGGTGCTGGGGGTAGGTGTTGTTTCTCAGAGTTGACTTTGTGGTGTACGGGGGATGCGGGGAATAAGAATGTTGGTTTCCCTTCATAGGCATCGGCGGTGGGGATGGGTATCTCGGAAAGTAGCTCATAATAAGCGGCGGCGTCGGCCCCATGGAGGATCGGCCAAGTGCAGTGCGCTCTATCTCCTCTTTCTATGTTCTGCATTTGTTGTGTTTGTGTCTTTGTGAAGAGAAGAATGTGGTTGTCCGGCGGATTAGGAAGATGAGGTCTGTGCTGTCATTTTGGGTTCTCAGTTGTTCTTTTGCATAAAGTGATACGTCGCTCGCTGTAGGCGTGGGCGCATAATGGGCTCTTGTTTTACATTGGTAGATAAGGCGCAAAATGATAGAGTTCGAACGAGTTGTTGAGATCTCAAGTCGATCACCTATCATATTACGGGAGAGGACATGCCCTTGGGCTGGTGGGCCGGCCCGTTCTTGTGTGGGTGATGCAGTGTTCCTTCAGAATAGCTTTCTGCCGTGTTTTGTCTTAGTTGTCGATATGTAAGGGTAGCAAGGCATGGTATTTTAGACACTTTTTTCACTATATCTTTGTCAATGTAATAATTTCAGGTTAAATAATGTACGACTTCAGATTGGGAGTGAAGGAACCAATTTTTCTATATGTTTAGACAAAACGCTCTTCTTAAGCTATCTCTGAAGCAAATTGCTGGGCTTTGTCGGACAGAAGAGGATAGGGCAGTTCAGACAAGAATTGGTGTCACAGATTCAAGTTTGTCAGCTCTCAATTCAGAAATTGCTATCGTTTGTTCGAGCAAGAAATATTTGGGCGAGAGACAGGCGCCTGAATTTGTTTATATAAAACCCTTATACAGATTACTAGGCTTCAATCGCAGGAGTGTGAAGGTGGGAGTGAATAAAGAGGGTGGTTTATGATGTGTGGTTAACTGATGACGTAGAATTCTTATATGATATGCTAAGTAACGTATAGTGGTACATATTAGATAAATTGTGGGAAATCACCGAGGCGGTTCGCGGGAAAGAAGATCATGTACAGTGTGGGACCATAATAATACGTATAAAGGTTAGCCTTAGATATAGTTACCGAGTAAAAGGTATGTTCTTTGTTATGTAGATGTAGAGGAGGGGTTACCGTTTATAGCGCTTTCCAGATTGGAATGATTGCATTGTTGTGTTTTCGCGAATTCGTGCGGGTGAAATCGAAAGGCATCGAACAATAGAATGCGTTTAAAATGTGAAAAACGTGCGTAACGCTCGAGCGGCCTTTAGCTCAGTATAAATCTTTTCTGATTCATAAAGTGAAGAGATGACCTTAAAATGTGTATACTGTACCATGTCGCGAATAATTTCTTAATATACCTGAAATCAATACATTGCAATGTGTTCTTTAAAAATAATAAGAAAAGGTCGACTATATTTGAGTAAAAAGATATAGATAAATTGACTAATTCACTGATGCCTTTCTTATAAATTGAGAATCCTCATAGTGTATTTTACGTGTCTTGCCGCTCATTGTTTTTTTTTATTTCCCTAATATGCTAATTACCTATATACCTCGCTCCTTTTATTATGTTTTTCTCCGTTTGCCATTTACATCTACCTTACGCTCCCTACTCAGCGGTGTACCGTCAATAACCGTTATTCAGTGTTCTCTTGCCCTCACTTCACGTCTCAACCCAAACATTTCTCTTTTCCAATACCTCTCTCAAATCCATTTCTGTGCTTTACAGTGATTGAATCGCACCTTCTTCGGCTTACTGGTGCTCGAGCATTGACAGCGAACATGCTATGAGAATTCTCCTCTCAGGGCTAGCTGAGCTGCGACACACACTTGGACCCCCCCCAAGGAATGGAGTGTTATTCAATGCTTCGAGTAGTTGTTGGGAAGTTTAGTGCAGTGTGAATAATTGGTGATTAAGCATGATGGAAAATTAATTAACTCCTTTCTTGCTGAACTGGTTTCTATTTTTTCTTCGGTGAAGGCTTTCTGCATTCCGTTTTTTCGATATTCTTAATCACGGCGCAACATTGTTCCCTTTTTGTTATCTTTATCCTAAGTCAAGGAAATGTCAATCTTCTAATTTTTTCGTTTATTGGTTTGTTGTGTTCAATTTGCTCTTATAGAATACATGAATTCCTTGCAAACCTCTATACAGATTCTCTATTTCTCGCCTCAGCTGATTTTTCGTCAATTTTGATTTCCTTTTATTCTCTTTGAAATAGAAATCCTATTTCAAATTTCCTGAGTTTGATTCATACAAATATCATCGAAATTTACGTTCGAACTGACATCTGATGCGGTATTTTATGGGGAGTCAGGAACTAGGGTTGACAGTTCTGGTTGAGTTTTTGAATTGTTGATAATGATGATTTTGGGGTTTAGTGATGAGGAATATGGATTATTCGTCGTCAACCATGGTATTGTCTTAACAGGCTTTCAAATTGCAGATGAAACGTCGAGAGATGGATGTTCTTCGGCATTTTCGTACAGTGGTTTAAGATCGTGCGTTTATGAATGATCAGTATTTGATAATTGCGAAAAGTCGTTAGTTTTTTTGAAGATTAGTTTATGCTGCTAGCACATGGATAATTGCATTAGTGTTTTTCATTGTTTTGTTAGTTGGTGTTGCTTTGGGGGATGGTGTAACTGCGTCAATTGCAATAAGGTGATGTGGATTTATTTCAGTAACCTGTTAATAGCTTAGGTATGGAAATCTTTTGTTGCTTTGAGGGTTGAGTTGAAATGTTTGGTTATTTTAGAAGTTTAATTTTTTTTGTGTTTTTGGGTAGGTGGTGAAGGAATATATGGCTGGTGCAGGTCGTGTCTTTGATTGGACAGGATCCGCTTGAAAGAGAAAAGTATTGGATGCGGAAAGAATTGTATATGATAATCTTGGTGTCGAAATGTTATCTCTATTATCGATAGCATAAGGGGGAGCAGTGTGTCTCCCTTGGAAAATAAAAAATAGAGCCTTCTACCTTATATATATAGTCGAAGACAAATTCAAATAAATTGCCAAATGTAACATAATCAATTTCAACATTTAGATGCTTTATATTAAGGGTAGATTCAGAAAACATTGTGTTCATAATATGGCAAACATGTATTCAACATAAAAACAAATAAATTAGATCAAATTAAAAGCATATGGTCACGTCAAATTATAAATTTAAAAAAGAAGCTTTGCATCACTATGATAGTAAATTAGTCAAAACAAAAATAGTTATGTGAATTGAATGTTTATAATTGACGATCTCATTATAAATGATAGTAGAAGAAAATTAGAGTGATAAAATTTTCTAAGAAACTAAGGGAACATGTTAATGACTACGGAGACAGGCGCGAAATAGGTTTTAGTTTTTACAACCAAGTATCTATTTTTTAGTGTTTTTGTTCTCTGCGCATTTGGGATCTCGTTTTAGTAGTTTTGCAATCACTAATAATAGATAGTAGATATAATAATAAAAGTAACAAAATGTTAGTCTCTGCAATACATAAATCAAAATGAGATACAATGTATAGTGAAATCGTGACAATGGTCTGCTTTCAATTTATTGCAACTTGATATGGCTTTTTATTGTTTATCTCATGAAATATAAACAGAGACTTAATTAAAATCAGAGACGCTAGATTTTTGGAAAAAACAATAATAGAATATAAGAAAATCACATGCATAAACTTCTCAACAGCTGAAAGACAATCATAAGATTAAAAGAAAGTCGCAGCATCGCGTGCATAAAAATAGTTTTATTTAAGCTATCCTTTTTTTGGAGTCTGTCATCTGATCTGAATTTTATTTTCTGTATATATTTATGTTTCCATGAGTGGTTTTCTTATTTTGTTCTCTATTTGTTAAGTTGATTGTGTTTTTGTAGTAATTAAGTTACATTAGATGTTGTTGTTTTGGTTTCCTGGTAATGTTTTTGTTGATTGAGTCATTACCGCGGGTTCAGTCATGTATGGTGTTTAATTGTTTTGGTATTTAGCCATAAAGAAGCGATATTGGATCCTTAAATGGTAATTGTAGGAATTTATGGGATTTCGAAAGCTAGGTTTCGATCTATAATTTTAAATTAGATATAGTTTAAATGTGTTTTTGGTTGGAAATGTTAGGGTTTTCTGAGTTGAGTTGGTTTTTTAGGTTTCTATTAATTTGGCTTCCTGTAATGGATTGAAAGGGTATCAAGTGTACTTAGTTTTCGAGTTGTTGGAGTGTGACTGAACAATAGGTAGGGGGGCGGGAGGGAGTGAATTGTATTGGAGTAACTTAAGCACATGTTTGCGGATTGTAAAAGAAGACTTAAATCTAGGCATTTGAGGACTAAGAATTTTTCAACACAACGAAACTTCTCAAGACGAGATGCAAGAGAGGCTAAAATGTGGCGCTGGATGCAAAATGAGGGACTTTGTCTTTATTGATATTAGGAATGCAACACTTAAATACAGATCTAGAGACCGCCGTTCTCCGCGAGAGTTTAGATGACTATCTTTGAACTGCTCTAACCATTCAGGATTTCCCTTGAATCTCGGTTATCTGGAGTCACAATCCGTCGCTCAATGACGCAAAAGAAGCACTTTTACACTCAAGTAAGAAATGAACTAATATGTTGGAACAATTGGAAAGTAATTAGCTCTGAGTTGAAGTTCTTTGCTCAATGGTTTTGATTATTACCAAATAATGGTATTTATAGGAGATAATAACATAACGTTGAAAGCCAAGCAATAGTCACTACCTCATATTATCCCTTTTTTTAGCGATGATGCTTGTAATCGGAACTTGACTCCAAGCTCAATGAGGGCGCAGCCGGCTGGATCTACTTCATCATTTTTAGTCGTTTTTTCCTTAAATACTCAATTTAAGTTGATTAGTTAAGCCGGTAACACATACAGTTTCCTTTAGGAATGTTCTTTTAAAAACACACGAGATTTTTAAAGAGAAAAATCCATTTATACAAAAGATATATAATATGAAGTTTTAAGAAATTATTTTAGGAAGAGAGTGAGAGTGCTTTAATATTTTATATAGAAGAATCTTTTATTTAATCTATATACAATATTTATGGGCTTTATTTAAGTATATTCTTTATATACAATAATTGGATTAAAATCTCTTTGACATAAAATAGATCATCAAACTTTAATAGTTATTTTTCTTTTATCCCTTTGAGCAATTATTCATTTTTAAGCAAATAGTGAAAGAATAAGTTAGAAAACCAAACCTATTTGTACACAGTGTCGAGTCAATATTTTCCAAAGGAACTCAACCTTCTTGATACTTGTTCGAGTCATTTTTCCAAGGAACTCAACCTATCCTGATCTTGAACTTCTTCCTGAGGTTCTTCCAAAACTTAATTAATCACACGGAACTTTTTCCTTCTCCTAAAGATGTGCCTCGATCCTTCCTTGAAGTATGGACCCTTTAAAGACACATCACTAAACACACATTTAGATAATTAAGTATAGAGTTTGCTTTGGTAGGTTTTGAGTGCATTCATTAAGGAATTAGGGTTCAACATCAGTGCTTGGCCAAGTAAAGCATTTTGTCTATGACAGGTTGTTCGTGAAAGTTGATTCGACAAAAAACAATGCTGGAAAGGCTAATTTATGCAATTCTTAACTTGACTATGTATACATTAAGAATTAAGATGATAAAAAGTTCTTTATGGGTAGCAAATTGTCCTGTAGTTAAGTTGCTTGGTCTGAGTTATATAAGAGCTTGAAGGCATAAACTATTTTTATCATTGCTGCATATATACAGAGTATTATGTTGAGATTCTTACATGCGTTTTACATCGGTTGTACAGATCTTCTTTAACAAACGGATGTATAATAGAATTTTCGAGAGAAATGTGGTGACATACGAACAAATCTTAATTAAAGGGGTTAAAATTGTTGTAATGTCGTAACAATGTAAAGTATCAATTAACCTAGGATATGACGTGGTGCGGATCCACAAGTTTAGCTATGACGAAATTCAACCAAAACCAAAGATGCGATCATGTCCATTTTGTAGTGTATTGAGTACTCTACTTTTGTTCTAAATAAAATAATGGCAAATTATAACTTGAACCCCTGGTCCATCTAAAACTAGAAATTAGCTTAGAAACCCACGTCGGCCACACGCATGTAAGGACTTTTTTCCTTTTTCTTTTGTAAGGATTTTTTTTCTCTTTTTTATAGTTAGTGTTTTATACACTCTTTGATTTTTTTTCCCTCTCTTTCACCTTTGATAGTATTTCCTTTTTTTTATTCTTTCTATAATTTCTTATTTTTTTGCCCTTATAATTTAAATATTTCACAATACATTGATTCGCACAATATATTTTACAATTTAATTTTTATATTACGTGCGAGAATGATAAATTCAATGTATATACGTGCGAGAATGATAAATCAATTTTTAGACATTGATTCGCACACAATAAACTGAATATTGGATACAAAACGTTGAATATTGTAAATCATAAATTGAATACTCCCTCGTATTCACTATCGAACATTGAAATTAAAAAAAAAGTAGTTACTAACATACACCGTAAGAAATTTGGTCAAAAAAATTCTGAATATTGAATACAAAAGGTCAGATATTGGTAATGGTAAATTAATATTTGAATTTAAATTTGGGGAAAAAACGAACATTTAATACCAAAATGTTGGAGATTGACAATAATAAATTGAATATTACATACAAAATGTTGAATATTGTAAATCATAATTAATAGAAAATTTACTAGTGAATATTGAAATAGAAAAGTAATACCTTATTGTTTTAAATTACGGAATACAAGCATAGACACTAAGAAATTTGGAAGAAAAAAACCGAATATTGAGTACAAAATGTTGAAGATTGATAATTGTAAACTGAATATTGCATATGAAACGTTGAATATTGTAAATCATAAACCGAATATTTACTACCGAACATTGAAATAAAAAAATACCTTATTGTTTTAAATTACAAGCATATACACTAAGAAATTTTGGGAAAAAAAACCTTAATATCAAATACAAAATGTTGGAGATTACCGTAAATTGAATATTGCATACGAAATGTTGAAGATCGTAAATTAGAAACTAAATATTTACTAGTGAAATTTGAAATAAAAAAAGTAATATATTCTTCTTTTAAATTATCGANAGTCGAAGAAAATAAGGAAATTGCACTGGAATGCCATGAATGTAGCACGGTTATGAGAGGAGTTGCCCAGAAAATAGTTTGAGGAGAAGAATCGAAGAAAACAGTTTGAGGAGAAGAATCGAAGAAAAAAGGAATGAGAGGAAGAAGACAGAAGGTTATCGCACGTCTGAAAAATGGAGGTTTAACAATGGAGGAGAGAGAAAAAAAAGGAGGAAGAAAGAAGCAAAGGAAAGGGAAGTTGGTTGTGGTCGAATTACAGTAATAGCATTTAACAATGGAGGAGAGAGAAAGATGGAAGGAAGGTGGAGTGTTAAGGGATAAAGAGGGGGTTAAGCAGGGGTTAAGGGATGGAATTAGGTGTTAATTAGTTAAATTAAGGTTATAAACTAACGGTGTTAAATTATTTAACGGATTTTGGGTCATTAAGGGTATTTCATTTATTTTTTGAAACCTCGAGGGTACCTGAGGAATTAAAAAAAAACTGGGGGGTACAAGAGTAATTAAGCCTAACCCCAGGGGTACCTGAGGAAAAATCTATCCCTTTTATTTTTTAGTCATTATTTAAATTTTGGATTTTCATTTTTTTTACAGCTTTTCTAATGATAAAGCAATGAGGAACACAATGCGTACCTGGATTTGACTGGTTGTGCTTGATGAATTGAAGAATGCAAGATATTCCACAATCTAATTTCGAAAATGAAAAAAAACACAATTGAAGAATACTAATGAGCAACACAATTGAAAAATAATAGAACATCAAATATTTGAATTTGACTATTACCTTCTTAGTTTGTGAGAGGAATCACATGATTATGCTTCCTTAGTCTTTTAATATGCTCAGAGAATTACAGAAGATTAGAGAAAGATTATTGTAAGGGTGTATTTTTTTCCCTCAATCAATCGTGTTATATATCACTGCAATTGATTTTTAATTTTGTGCAAATTTTTGAATCAAGCGTTGAATGGGGTGCATTAATTTTTTATTTTTGGCAATTTTGTTTTTGAATTACTCGTATAATTTTTGTGATGGAATGAATCACGGAATTCGAATTGTAACGTAAGGAGTATATTGTTGATAATTTTTTTTTAATAAGGCAAGAATATCAGTGATGGTTTTGTGGGGTTTGTTAAGTAATTATGAAATTTCATTTACAATTAAAGGTAGATAAGTTATTTCCAAGGGGGGACACCATTGCTCCCCCCTTGACTTATATAATAGAGATAAGATAAAAATTTTATGGATTTCATAGGGGAAAAAGTACACAAATTAATGTAAAGCAAAGCGATACAAATTCTTGTATGTTTCTTTTTAATCGATCTATGCTTCCCAGCCCCTTTTAGTACAAAAAAAAACAAGCGATGCAAATTCACTTTAGGGCTACATGCGCTTATCAACCTCCTCATAGGGATGCAAGTGGGGCAGATCAAATAGGAGACCCGCCCATCCCCGATGGGTCTCGTTTTGGTGGGTGGCGGGGCGGAGATGGAAATTAAAATTGTACATATCATGGGAATGGGAATGGTTTTTAGGCTATACCCGCTCCATCCCCGGCCCATCCCCATCCCCACCCCCGTCCCATCCCCACTTGTACAGTATAAATTTAAATAATTTATATTTAAACATTTAATATTACCTTTATAATATAATAATATTTAAAAAATCATAAGTTTATCATTATCTTTTAAATATTGTTTCTTTAGTTTAAATTTTTGTGCAAATAATTAAAATTTTAACTAGTACTAAAATATTTTTAGGTGGTTTTGGGGCGGGATTAGGTGGGTATGAAGCGGGGATTTATTGGGGATGGATACCCAAATCGGTGGTGGGGCGGGGATTTTTTTAAGTTGACTTAGTGGGACGGGGATGGGGATA